>PVKV010025546.1:0-29518 GCA_004027835.1 Alouatta palliata | reverse complement strand
GAATGTTCATTGCAGCACAGTTTACAATAGCAAAGACCTGGAACCAACCCAAATGCCCATCGATGATAGACTGGACAGGGAAAATGGGGCACATATACACCATGGAATATTATGCAGCCATCAAAAACGATGAGTTTGCATCCTTTGTAGGGACATGGATGGACCTGGAAGCCATCATTCTCAGCAAACTGACACAGGAACAGAAAACCAAACACCGCATATTCTCACTCATAGGCGGGTGTTGAACAATGAGAACACATGGACACAGGGAGGGGAGCATCTCCCTCTAAATTTTGAAGCAAAAAAGCAGTTTAAGAATAGCTCTGGCCTGGGTTACCAAATTAAACTTTAGTTACAAAAACAGCACTGTCCCAACTCCTCCAAAAGCGTCATTTTACCTGGAATAACATAGAATTGCTGCAAATCATAAACTCAGGGAGGTAAAAAATAAAAACAAAAACACAACAACAAAACAGAGCTTATTTAGAATAAGTCCTCTACCAATTTGGAAATGTTCTCAATGCCTCCAGTAGATAGTTGTGTAGGCCATGGAATACACATTTTAGTATACAACTATCACTGAATGTTACTGATTTATAAATTATATAAATTTTAAATGTAATCAAAATATAAAATTCAATAAAAAATTTAAAAAATTAAATAAAATATTTATAAAATTAAAGATCAAAGGATAAGGTAAATAATAAACAAATATAATTTATAATATGTTTCATTTCATTTATGAATGATTCAAAACATTTTAATTTCCCTGAAATATTTTTATGTAGAGTAAAATATCAAAATGTTTTTTATAAAGATACATATGAATATTATCTAATAATAATATTAAGAATGTTTCACTATTGTCAAAAATTTATATAATAAAGTAATTCTGATATGTAGTTTTAATGATTGTCGTAATAAAAACTTTAACTACATTAATACAAACATCCAAAAGAAGAAATATATTATTATCTGTGTTTATTAAACCATGGTGCTACAGTTTATCTACTAACTATGCAAAAGTTTTTGTTTAAACGTTTCCATTAAATTCCTGGCATCTCTGATGTCCCTCAGCTATTTTTACACAATAATTGTAAGATTTTACAGTTTTATATTTTTAAAAATTAATTCATACTCTGCAGAAATTACATGGTAAAATTTAAGTTTAGAAAATAATACTTTAAAATTTTTTTTTAACATACATATTTTTTATTATTGCATTTTAGGTTTTGGGGTACATGTAAAGAACATGCAAGATTGTTGCATAGGTACACACATGGCAGTGTGATTTGCTGCCTTCTTCCCCATCACCTATATCTGGCATCCCTCCCCATGCCATCCCTCCCCAACTCCCCACCCCCCGCTGCCCCTCCCCTTTTCCCCCCAACAGACCCCAGTGTGTGATGCTCCCCTCCCTGTGTCCATGCGTTCTCATTGTTCAACACCTGCCTATGAGTGAGAACATGCGGTGTTTGATTTTCTGTTCTTGTGTCAGTTTGCTGAGAATGATGGTTTCCAGGTTCATCCATGTTCCTACAAAGGACATGAACTCATCATTTTTGATGGCTGCATAATATTCCATGGTGTATATGTGCCCCATTTTCCCTGTCCAGTCTATCATCGATGGGTATTTGGGTTGGTTCCAGGTCTTTGCTATTGTAAACTGTGCTACAATGAACATTCGTGTGCATGTGTCCTTATAGTAGAACGATTTATAATCCTTTGGATACATACCCAGTAATAGGATTGCTGGGTCAAATGGAATTTCTATTTCTAGGTCCTTGAGGAATATACTTTAAAGTTTTTTAAAGGTACCACATCCTTTGTGGCAAAACAAAGCTCAGAAATGAAAAACATTTTTATTCATCTGTTTTAATAGTGCAGAAAATGAATATATGCATTTCTCTGTTGAACCCTTGTGTTGTGAAACGGTCACGAGTCCTTCCCAATAACTCTACCTCCTGACAGAGACAGAGAACCAGGCTCAATTTCTCTTTAATTCATAGTGAAGTACTTCTTTCTTATAAAAAAAATTACGTGTTTTCATGTTTGCTTCCTTCACTTCATTGGGTTGCCATGAGTATTTCTGATGGAAAAGCCTGCCCCACTTTGTAGACCATTGGTCTAGCCTCTATATTAGTGAGTCCTCTGGTCTGCGGATAGGATACCGATTAAATGGATTGCGCTTGGGGACACAATTGATAGCTTTGCTTGATAAACAAATTTCTTCTACTGAATCACTATCTTCCTGCCTTCAAATTCTACTGTTTGGTCTTAGTTTACTGGAAATAGTAAAAATCATATTGAGATTGAGTATTTCAGGCCTAGAAGGGCCTTTAGAAGTCACATGGCTTGGTATCCCACTCGGTGTAGGTATAGAGTTTCCAGATTTAGCAAATGAAAACTACAGGGCACACACTTCTTGAATCTCAAATAAACAACACATTTTAAAGTGTATGTATATTTGAAATGTCTGCAAATACTTGGCATTCTGTATCTTTATCCAGCAACTGTGTAGAGGTGTCCTCTCTGTCAGATTTCTTTCTTTCTTTCTTTCTTTTTTTTTTTTTTTGAGACAGAGGCTCGTTCTGTTGCCAGGCGCCAGGCTGGAGTACAGTGGCTCAATCTCGGCTCACTGCAATCTCCGCCTCTTGGGTTCAAGCAATTCTCCTGCCTCAGCCTCTCAAGTAGCTGGGACTACAAGCACGAGCCACCACCAGCTAATTTTTGTGTTTTTTAGTAGAGATGGGGTTTCACCATGTTGGGCAGGATGGTCTCGATCTCTTGACCTCATGATCTGCCCGCCTTGGCCTCCCAAAGTGCTGGGATTACAGACGTGAGCCACTGCACCTGGCCCTCTCTGTCAGATTTCTAGCATGTGGGTAACCAGCCCCACCCTTCTCTGAATAGAAAAGAATATATTTTGGTACAAAAGGGAGTAATTTATTATAAATGGAATATATGTGTATAAGCACTGAAACTGGATAAGGTGACATATTTATTTTAATTTACTTCTTGTTTTGGTTACAAATTATCCAATATCCAGCCATGATGGAACCTTAGAAGCTTTATGTAACGGGAACAAACATAATCCAAAAAGTGAATTTTAGATCTTTTCTTTTCCTTCCTGAGTCAGAATCTTGCTCTGTCACCCAAGCTGGACTCTAGTGGTACAATCTTGGCTCACTGCAGCCTCCACTTCCCAGGTTCAAGCAATTCTCATGCCTCATCCTCTTGAGTAGCTGAGACTACAGGTGCACATCACCATGCCCAGCTAATTTTTGTATTCTATTTTTTTAGTAGAGACTGGGTTTTGCTATGTTGGCCAGGCTAGTCTCGAACTTCTGACCTCAAGTGATCCATCAGCCTTGGTCTCTCAAAGTGCTAGGATTACAGGTGTGAGCCACTGTGCCTGTTCTTGAATTTTAGATCTTGAAGATCCAGGTCTCCTGTGTCATCAGTGAGGAAGAAGTACTACGAAATGTTGAGTTGATTAAAGGCACAAAATATTGGTGGCTGAACTGCACAGACAGCATATGTTTCTGGCCTTCTGATCAGGGAAAGTCTTCTTCACTGACCACAGGTCAGTCCAATATTCCTAGTAGGTTTGGCCTTCTAGGACATCCACAGATCTTTGAAGAAACACCAGCCTTCGAACACAGCTTGCTGTTTGAAACTTTGGTTTCGCATTCACTTTAAAGAAACTCTCAAAATGCGCTTGTCAAATGATGCATAGAGAAAAACTCACCTTCAAACTTCATTCTCAATTATTCACAGACCACGCATATTGCCATTCTGCTGTCATCTTAAATGTGAGTTAGGGTAAGGGAAAAAAAGAAAACCTCCTTTAAGCTGAAATCACCATTGAAATACAGCTGTCGTGTCTATGTACCAGATTTGGAGACTACAAAAAAATGGGCTGTGGGGGTAAATTAAGAAGTTTGGGCTCCAGTAAAAAAGTTCCTTATTATAGACATACTAAAGCTAGTGCATGTGAAAAAATACTCTTGAAAATCACCAGTCAAAAGACTCATGAAACACATAACTAGAGGTTATATTTTGATCTGGAATTACAGCAGCTGACCTACCCCCGAAAAGTGTCAAGCTGGGGATGGAGCAGGGTCAGATTCAGGATCATACGACTTGTGTAGTCACACAAGGTCCAGCACCTAGGAAAGCCCTATGCTTGGTTTAATGCTTTACTTTCATTGTCTTGAAATTTTTAATAATTTTGAGCAAGAGGGGAGTCCTGTATGTTCATTTGGCAATGGGTTCTGGAAATTATGTAGCTGCTCCTGGAAGGAGATGACAACTTTGGCCAAGGCTGTGGTTTGTGACCAGAAAGCAGAGTTTTCCCATGTATTATATTCTCCTCAGTGACAGCTCTGTGTCCACAAGGTTTGCCATCATTCATTGAGGTCTATCACATGTATGCTGTCATTTGAATCATGTCCACGCTTTGGATTTTCGTTATCATTTCCTCTTGTATCCCATTGGTTGTAAGATCTATGGTTTCTATCTCATAGATGTATTTAAATCCTATTTCCTCTTCTATCTCTTCTGCTAATGACTCCCTTCAATCCTCTTCATTTCCTATTTGGTCAATTACGCTAACTATGTTATTGGAATATCTGACTTAGCTCAGTCTTATCCTCTCCAGTTCATTCTCTATAACAGGGTCAAATTCTGCTTAATACCACTGACAGCCTTTGTAAATAAAGTTTTCTTAGAATACACTCACATCTCTTAACTCCATGGCTGCTTTCCTGCTCTAGCTGCAGAATTAACATAGACTGGTATGGTGTCCAAAAGTTAAAATACTTACTACTTGGTCATTTACAAAAAGTTTGCTAACTCTTACTTTATAGTTATTATAGAATCATCTTCTAACATACACATTTAAGTTTTTTTTTCACTTTCTGGCTTAATTCTTCTATTGTTTCAACTTAACCTCTAAGCTGTTCAGCCTGGCATATTGATTTCTAAAGTAGCCTTCTGCCTACTTTGTCTTCTATGCTAGCACACTTCAGTATGAACTGGTACCTGGACCACTGGTTCGCACAGGAGTGGAGAGGAGTAGGTGAGTGGGAGGAAGGTAGAGAAAAAGGTAAGTGCAAGGTTGGATGGGATTAACTTGAGAAGATTTTCCAAGTTTCCCCTGTTCAGTGGCTGTCTTAGTCTTCTTGGGCTGCTGTAACAAAATACCATACAATGGGTGGCCTAAATAACAGACACTTATTTCTCACAGTTCTAGAGGCTGGGAATTCCAAGATCAAGGTGCTGCCAGATTCAATGTCTGGCGAAGGCTCTCTTTCTGGCTGGCAGACAGCCACATTCTTGTTATATCCTCACGTGGCTCAGTGAGAGAGCTCAAGTCTTACTTCCTCCTATGAATCCCATCATGTGGACCCCACTCTCATGACCTCATTCAAACCAAAGGGCCCGACTACAAATGCTACCACATTGAGGGTTAGGGGTTCAGCATATGAATTTTGGAGAGACACAAACATTCATTTCATTTTAATGGCCCTTTGTGGGACCATTAAATGGAAAAAAACCATTTTCCATAAAAATGGAAAAATGGGGAGAAGGGCACATGTAGTTTGTAGTTTAAAAAAAAACTCGTGATCTCTTTTTGCTTCTTCTAATTCCTCTCTCCTTAAGAACCACTTATCTGGACATACTAACCCACTTTTGCTTCTCTCACCTCTGTGATTTTGCACACACTGTTCCACTCCCAGGAACACCCTCCCCCACCATGTCGCTCAGGCTAATTCCTAACAACCTTTCAAGACCCTGTTTCCATCCTGTTGACTTGACCTCAGATCCTCAGACTGAACTAGGTATCTCTTCTCTGTGTTCCCTTAGAACCAATTTGTACTAGTTTTTGTATTTAATAACAGCATTTTAATTGTGCCTCTCATTCTCTTTGCTAGCCATGTTTATATCATTCTAGAAAATGTTAGCACACAGTAGATATTCAATAAATGCTTGTTGAATTGATTGATAGAATTTTTGTCACTTGGCCAGTAAGTGGGAATGCATATATGTAAACGATATTCAAGATACTGACATGTTTTTGTTCAGTTTTTAAAAAGCAGTTGGGATTTTGATTTTATTATGAAATTTTTTTCTTCAGCATCCAAAATTGAACTAATAAAGTTTCTCTGTAAAAATAAACTTTCTTATCAACTTTATAAACAAAGATGAATATATATCCTCTAACCATCTTCCTTTCTGTGATTACTTCTTATTTAAACGTTCAAGTGATAGAAGAGCCCGAATCTACTCTCTAGAATTTGGTGGCAGGTTGTTGCTGTTTTAATTTAAAACAAAATATGGTGTTAGGGTAGCAGTCCCTAATGATTGCTTGTAGAGAACAAGACATTATTACAGCAAAATGCCACACCGGCTGGGATGCCTGCTACAGATCATTAGTTACTTCTTTGCCTTCTAGAGCCTTATGGATTTAAAACAAGACCAGGAAAGTATAGATTTCCTTCTGGTGCTTGTTTGGAAAGCATGCCTTTTTCAAGATGATTAAAACTAATTCATATTCAGGCTATATGTGTATTATTATCCAAACAGAAGAGGTCTTCATTGATAAAAATACTTTACCCAAAATGCAGTATATTTGTATAAAGAATAACTAACATTCATTTCTTACTGTGTGTCAGATGTTATTGTAAGCATATCCTGTGCATATGCACACTAAAATTTTAACAGTGCTATATTACCGATGAGAAAAGGAGGTTTAGAGGGCTTATGCTGTAATTAGTAGGCAGTGAGGCCAGAAACAAAACTCAGGTGTTCTGATTCCAGAAACTTCATACTTAACTGCTCTATTCTAGTCCTTCTGAAACAAAGCACCCCTTTTCCTTGGTGTGCTGTCAAGTTCCCTGGAAAATATCATGTGGTTAAATAGCATGAAATTTTATTTCTAAAATAAAACTCTGCATAGTGTTTAGAATGACCTATAAAATATCAGAGGGGCAGGGGCTGCCTCTGTGATAGAGGAGACATACGAAGTCAGTCAAATGACTTTGTCAGCTTCATATGCTGGAAATTAAGAGTGACTGCAGGACTGTACAAGTTTGAACTCCTAAGGTATGGAGGATTGGCAGCTGACTTTGAGTTTTCTCAATCATGTATTCTCACTTACTGATGGGAATAGCATATGTTGTCTTGGATTAAACCAAAAACAACTTTGCAAGCGTTGTTGAGCCACGGATAATATCATCTCTGGAAATGAAATAACACGCCAGTCATTAAACCTGCAAGCAAATAAAGTACATTTGTAAATATATTTAATTTTTACCATGTTAGACCTGGATCGAACTATATGATGAATGCTGAGGCTTAGTGGGGGAAAGGATCCAATCCAAGGCCATGAGACAGAATCGGAACTAGAACCAAGAGATATTCTCTTTGTACCAATGTATCTAACAGTTACGTTCCTTATTTCATGGTTGCACGTTTTGTTATTGATTCCTTGTAGCTCTTCACAGTAGGATAATTCTTTATTATAAATGAAATAAAATTTGAGTCAGTGATAATAAGTTGTCAGGTACACGAGGTTGCAATATTCTTTATATCTTTAAATTCTTCAACAAATACACATATAGAACGTCACGTATATGGTAATAGCTGACTCTTGGTAGTTCAATTTGGTTCTCCTTCTGATGTCACCAGTGCCAGTCTAGTGCTCTGTCTGATTCTGACTGTGGTTCTTTAGTGAAGTTGCAGTCATCGGATTCCAGGGTCCTCAAGTTTCCTCCTCTGGTCTCACTCTTCCTTTTCTTGTTTCTGTTTTTAGTTCCAGCTTTTTAAACATATTTTCTAAGACTTCCGCCTGTGTCCTATTTCTAATCCTCTTTTATTTCTTTCAAAATTTGGATTTGAAAGAGTTTACTTTGTCTCTTTTTATTTTCTGTCACCTTATATTCACTGAAAACATGCTCAGGTACTCCCTATTGGAAATACCCTCTTAGCCCTGCCTGGAGCTATTATTCTTATTCTTTTCCTATGCATCTCTAAATTTCTGGAAAAGTGATGTGAATTAATTGCTACACTGTCTAACCACTCATTCATAGCCCCATATCATGTGCCTTGCTTCTCCATCTTGCTATGAAATTGCTGTTTCAAAGGAAAACATAAACTCATTATTGCCAAATCCAATGGCCTTTTCTTATGTTCCAGCTTCTTTTTCATGGCTGCAGCATTTGAGAACTGTTCTTTTCTTAAAAATATTTCCTCTTGGGCTGGGTATGGTGGCTCATGCCTGTAATCCCAGCACTTTGGGAGACCAAGGTGGGTGGATCACGAGGTCAGGAGTTCGAGAATAGCCTGGCCAAAAAAGAAAAAAAGCAAATATTTCCCCTTTATCCTCTGTGACCCCACCATTTTCTGGTTTCCTCCCACCTCTGTATCACTTCTCAGTTTTCTTGTCTAGTTCCTCTTCCATCTCGTTCCTCTTAAGCTCAAACATTCCCCCATGGTTCTGTGCTCATTTTTTTCCGTCTGCCTCACCCTGTCTTTGAGTCATCCCATTCTCTTCCATAGCTTCGATTATCAGACAAGTTGTTGACTTTCTGAGTTGTAGACTTAAAGCAGCTGACCAAAGCAATGAAACTCCTCCTTCCAATATTGACATAATAATAAACCATTTTATAACGTGTGCTCATAATAACATTTATTGAGCACTTACTATGTGCTCTATTAAATCCTCACAACAGCTCCATGAAGTTGGATAAGAAAACTGACAAAGAGCCACACTTTTCAACTTAACACAGCTTGGATTCAATCCCCAGCAGTTGACTATAAATAACCTCTGGCACTCAAATTCTGCATATATTAGGAGAATCCCTCTGCACCTGAATCCCCCTGCAGGAACTCCTGAGCTAACACCACTAAGATGATAGCTCCAAAATTTTTCTGTCTAGCTACAGCCTGAATTCCATATAACTCTCCTTTTAGAATCTATTTCATTGAGACATGATTGACATAATATAAACTGCGTATATTTAAAGTATACAATTTCATAAATTTTGACATATATATATATATATGTATTACTATAAAACCATTACACTTTCGAGATAGTAAACACGTTAGTTTTCTCCAAAAGCTTCCTGAATACCCTTCTCACTCCATTCTAGCACTCATTTCATTTGCCCAGAGGCAATTACTGATCTACTTTCTGTTACAGAGGAGTTTGCTACTTCCAGAGTTTTATAATTAATGGAATCATACCGTTTGTTCTCTTTTTATCTAGCTTCATTCACTCAGCCTAATTATTTTGAGATTCATTCATGTCACTGTATGTAACAGCAGTTCGTTCTTATTCACTGCTGACTAGTATTTCATTATATGGATATACTAAAATTTATTTATCCATTAACCTGTTGATGGACATATTGAGTTGTTTCCATTTTGGGGTTATTGCAAACAATGCTGTTACAATTTGTGTGTGTGTGTAAGTCTTTGTTTGGACATATTCTTTTATTTTTATTGGGCAAATAACAAGGAGTGAACTTGCTAGGTGTATCATATGTACCTTTAGATTTTTTAAATGATGGCAAACAGTTTCAGAAAATGACTGCACCATTTTACATTTCCATTCTCATTGTTTGAAAATTCTAGTGCTCCAATCCTTCACAACATTCAGTGTGGTCGGCATTTTCAATTTCAGCTGTTCTAATAGGAATGTACTGTAATCTTGTGGTTTTAATTTTCATTTACTCAATGACTAATAAAGTTGAGCATCTGTTAACATGCTTCTTTGCCATCCATGTATAATCTTTTGTGATGTGTCTCGTCAAATATTTTTTCCACTTTAACAATTGAATTCTTTTCTTACTCTTAAGTTTTGAGAGTTCTTTATGTTATCTGAAGAACTCTCAAACAACACAAGCAACTCAATGTCTGTGACAAGTCCCTTATTACAGATATTATTTGCAAATATTTTCTCCCAGTCTGTGACTTATCTTTTCATTTTTAATGGCAACTTTTAAAGGTCAGACATTTTAAAATTTATAAAATACAATTTATTAATTTTTAATTAATTAGTCTTTCAGTTTCGTATCAATTAAATCTTTGCTTAATGCAAAGTCACAAAGATTTTCTATGTGTTTTAGAAATGTTAGAGGTTTTGGTTTTGCAGTTAGGTCTAGGATCTATTTTTAGCTAATTTTTGTATATGATGTGAGGTGCGAACCAAAGTTATATTTTGCATGCCGTTATCCAATTGTTCTAGCACCATTTGTCAAAAGACTGTCTTTTCTCCACTGAATTGCCTCTTCACTTTTGCCAAAAAATCAGTTGTCTGTCTTTATACGTATAAGCCTGTTTCTGGACTCTATTTTGGTTCGTTGATCTATTTGTCTGTCTTAATATCAATACAACACCATCTTTATTACTTGAACCTGAATAATTAGTCTTGAAATCGGGTAGAGTTAATCCTCTTTGTGTTTCTTTTATAAAATTGTTTTGGCTTGTCTAGAGCCCTTGAATTTCCAGCAAATTTTAGAATCAGCTTGTCAGTAGATATATAAAAGCTTGATGAAATTTTGACTGGGAGTATATTGAATCTATATATTAATATGCAGAGTATCTGCATTAAAAAACATTGAGCCTCCTCATCCATGAACAGAAAGAGTTCTGCATTTATTTAGGTTTTCTTTACTCTTTCTCAGTAATATTTAATAGCTTTTAGTTTGCATGGCTTGTGCGTCTTTTGTTAGACTCCTCTTTAAGTAGTTGGTATTTTTTGACGGTGTTTTCGTATTTTAAAAATTTCAATTTGTAATATTCATTGGGAACAGTTAGAAGTACAATTGATTTATTATATTGATCTTTTATTCTGCAGCCTTGCTAAATGACTTAGCTTTTTTTATTAGCTTATTGTCCATTAAAGTTTTTACAGAGGTGATCACACTGCTGACAGACAACTGCACTTTCCTCTTAATCAGGATGTGTTTTGTATAACTACTCTTGCCTTAGTAGCTAAAATATCTTGCACAATGTTAAAAGGAAGAGATAGAAGTAGACATCATTATCTCATTCCCGATCTTAAGGGGAACGTATTCAGTTTTCACTACTAAAAATAACGTTAGCCATAGAATTTCCATAGATGATATTTATTAGGTTGGGAGTTCCCTTCTATTCCAAGTGTGCCGAAAGTTTTTACCAGGAATGAATGTTGGATTTTGTCAGATGCTTTCCTCTGTGTCAGCTGAGAGGCTCATAATAGATTTTCATTTTTAGTTTCTTACTATGGTAAATTACACTGATTGATTTTTAAATGTTAAACACTTCTTGCATTTCTGGGACTAAACTTGATTGGGATTAAATTTGCTTAATTTTATATAGCATTTTTGTATCTATGTTCATGAGAAATATTGTTCTGTAATTTTCTTTTCTTTTCTTTTCTTTTTTAATGTCTTTGTCCAGATTTTGCATCTAATTCTAATACAAAGTGAGGAGTAATTTCTTCAATTATTTGGACTAGTTTGTTTATAATTGATATAAATTTTTCTTTTAACGTTTCATAGAGTTTGCCAGCAAAACCATGTGTGTAATAAAATTTATTATATTAACCCTTTTTTTTTTTTTTTTTTTTTTAGACAGAGTCTCGCTCTGTCACCCAGGCTAGAGTGTAATGGCCCAACCTCTGCCTCCCAGGTTCAAGGGATTCTTCTGCCTCAGCCTCCCAAGTAGCTGGGACTGCAGGCACATGCTACGACACCCAGCTAATTTTTTTGTATTTTTAGTAGAGACAAGCTTTCACTGCATTAGCCAGGATGGCCTTGATCTCCTGATCTGGTCATCCACCCACCTCGGCCTCCCAAAGTGCTGAGGTTACAGATGTTAGCCACCATGCCCGGCCCCTTTTCTTCTATTTTTAAAAATTATTTTTATAGACTTTATTTTTAGAGCAGTTTTAGATTGATAGCAAAATTGTATAGAAGGTATGGATATTTCCCAGACCAATATCTTTGTTACAATGATAAACCTACATTGACACATCATTATCACCCAGAGCTCAGAGTTAATATTTTAAAAATGTTTTATTTTATTTATTTATATTTTATTTAAATAATTTTTTATTTCAATATGTTTTTGGGGAACAGGTGGTGTTTGGGTACATGAATAAGTTCTTCAGTGGTGATTTCTGGGACTTTGGTAGACCTATCATTCGAGAAGACTACATTGTACCCAGTGTGTAGTCTTTTATCCCTCACCAACCTCCCTCTTTCCCCCAAGTCCCCAAAGTCCAGTGTATCATTCTTATGCCTTTGTGTCCTTATAGCTAGGCTTTCACATATGAGTGAGAATATACGATGTTTGGTTTTCCATTCCTGAGTTACTTCACTTAGAATAATAGTTTCCAGTCAGGCGTGGTGGCTGTAATCCCAATACTCTGGGCAGCTGAGACAGGTGGATCACCTGAGATCAGGAGTTCAAGACCAGCCTGGCCAACTTGGTGAAACACTCATCTCTATTAAAAATACAAAACATTGTTGTGGTGATGGGCAGCTGTAATCCCAGCTACTTCAGAGTCTGAGACAGGAGAATTACTTGAACTCAGGAGGCAAAGGTTGCAGTGAGTCGAGATGGCACTATTGTACTCCAGACTGGGTGACAGAGAGAGACTCTGTCTAAAAGAAATAAAATTTTTTAAAAAGTCTCCAATTTCATATAGGCTGCTGCAGATGCCATTATTTAATTCCTTTTTATGGCTCAGTAATATTCCATGGTATATGCATACCACATTTTCTTTATCCACTCATTGATTGATGGGCATTTGGTCTGATTCCATATTTTTGCAGTTGCAAATTATGCTGCTGTAAACATGTGTGCAAGTATCTTTTTCACACGTGACTTATTTTCCTCTGGGTAGATACTTAGTAATGATCTAACAGTGGGATTGCTAGATCAAATGGCAGATCTACTTTTAATTCTTTAAGAAATCTCCAAACTGTTTTCCATAGTGGTTGTATGAGCTTACATTCCCATCAACAGTGTAGAAATGTTCCCTTTAACCACATCCCTACCAGCATCTATTATTTTTTAATTTCTTGATTATGGCCATTCTTGTAAGAGAGTGGTGCTATCACATTGTGGTTTTGATTTGCATTTCCTGATAATAAGTGATGTTGAGCAGTTTTCCATCTACTTGTTGACAATTTGTATACCTTCTTTTGAGAATTATCTAATCATGAACTTAGCCCACTTTTTGATGGTATTGTTTGTTTTTTTTCTTATGATTTGTTTATGTTGTTTGTAGATTCTGGATATTAGTCCTTTGCTGTATGTATAAATTGTGAAGATTTTCTTCCACTCTGTGGGTTGTCTGTTAACTTTGCTGTTTCTTTTGCTATGCCAAAGCTTTTTAGTTTAATTAAGTCCCATCTATTTATCTTTGCTCTCGTTGCATTTGCTTTTGGGTTCTTGGTCATGAAGTCTTTGCCGAAACCAATGTCTTGAAGGATTTTTCCAATGTTATCTTCGAGAATCTGTACGGTTTCAGGTCTTAAATTTAAGTCTGATCCATCTTGAGCTGATTTTTATAGAGAGTAAAAGATGAGGATCCAGTTTTGTTCTACATGTGCCTTGCCAATTACCCCAGCACCATTTGTTGGATAGGGTGTCCTTTCCTAACTTTATGTTTTGTTTGCTTTGTTGAAAAGCAGTTTTCTGTAAGCATTTGGCTTTATTTCTGGGTTCTCTATTCTGTTCCATTAGTCTATGTGCCTATTTTTATACCAGTACCATGCTGTTTTGGTGACTATGGCTTATAAGCATAGTTTGAAGTTGGGTAATATGATGCCTACAGATTATTATTTTTATAGTCTTGCTTTAGCTATGTGGTCTCTTTTTGGTTCCACATAAATTTTAGGATTTTTTTTCTAGTTCTGTGAAGAATTATGGTAGTATTTTGATGGGAATTGTATTGAATGTAAATTGCTTTTGTCGATATGATCATTCTCACAATATTAATTCCACCCATCCATGAATATGACATGTATTTCCATTTGTTTTCATCATCTATGATTTCTTGCAGCAGTGTTTTGTAGTTTTCCTTGTAGAGGTCTTTCACCTCCGTGGTTAGGTTTATTCCTAAGTATTTTATTTTTTTTGCAACGATGCAAATAGTTGAGTTTGATTTAATTCTTAGCTTGGTCACTGTTGTTGTATAGCAGAGTTACTGATTTGTGTACACTAACTTTGTGTTCCGAAACTTTGCTGAATTCACTTACCAGTTTTAGGAGGTTTTGGATAAGCCTTTAGGGTTTTCCAGGTATATAATCATATCATCAGCAAACAGCAACAGTTTGACTGCCTCTTTATTGACTTAGGTGCCCCCTTTTTTTTCTTATTTGCTCTGGCTAGGACCTCTAGTACTATGTTGAACAGAAGTGGTGAAAGTGAGCAACCTTGCTGTTCCAGTTCTCAGGGGGAATGCTTTCAAGTTTTCCCCATTCAGTATAATGTTGGCTGTGGGTTTGTTGTAGATAGGTTTTATTACCTTAAGGTATGTCCCTTCTGTGATGATTTTGCTGAGGGTTTTAATCATAAAGTTGCTGGATTTTGTCAAATGCTTTTTCTGCATCTATTGAGATAATCATGTGATTTTTGTTTTTAATTCTGTTTATGTAGTGTATCACATTTATTGACTTATGTATGTTAAACCATCCCTGCATCCATAGTATGAAACTCACTTGATCATGGTGGATTATCTTTTTGATATGCTGTTGGATTCAGTTCACTAGTATTTTGTCAAGGGTTTTTGCATTTATGTTCATCAGAGATATTGGTTTGTGGTTTTTCTTTTTTTGTTATATCATTTCCTGATTTTGATATTAAGGTGATATTGGCTTCACAGAATGATTTATGGAGAATTCTCCTTTTCTCTGTCTTTGGAATAGTTTCCATAGGATTGGTACCAATTCTTTTTTTGAATGTCTGTTAGAATTCTACTGTGAATCTGTCTGGTTCTGGGCACTTTTTTTGGGCAATTTTTTTTTATTACCATTTCAATCTCCCTGCTTGTTATTGGTCTGTTCAGGGATTCTATATCTTCCTGGTTTAATCTAGGAGGGTTGTAAATTTCCAGAAATTTCTCCATCTCCTCTAGGTTTTCTAGTATATGCAGTAATGGTGTTCATAGCAGCCTTGAATGATCTTTTGTGTTTCCGTGTTATCAGTCGTAATCTCCCGTTTCATTTCTAATAGAGCTTATTTGGATCTTCTCTCTTCTTTTCTTGGTTAATATAGCTAACAGTCTATCAATTTTATTTATCTTTTCAAAGAACCAGATTTTTGTTTCATTTATCTATAGTATTTTTTTGTTTGTTTCAATTTCATTTAGCACTGCTCTGGTTTTTGTTATTTCTTTTATTCTGCTGGGTTTTGGTATGGATTGTTCTTGTTTCTTTATTTCCGTGAGGTGTCACCTGAGATTGTCTATTTGTGCTCTTTCAGACTTTTTGATGTAGACATTTAATGCTATGAACCTTCCTCTTAGCTCCACTTTTGCTGTATCCCAAAGGTTTTGATATGTTGTGTCGCTATTATCATTTAGTTCAAAGAATTTTTTTGTTTTCCCCTTGATTTCATTGTTGACCCAAAGATCATTCAGGAGCAGGTTATTTAATTTTCCTATATTTGCATGGTTTTGAGAGTTCCTTTTGGAGTTGATTTCCAATTTTATTCCACTGTGGTCTGAGAGAGTTACTTGATATAATTTCAATTTTCTTAAATTTATTGAGACTTGTTTTGTGACCTATCATATGGTCTATCTTGGAGAATGTTCCATGGGCTGTTGAACAGAATTATATTCTACAGTTTTTGATAGAATGTTCTATAAATATCTGATAAGTCCATTTGTTGTAGGTTATAGTTTAAGGCCATTGTTTCTTTGTTGACTTTCTGTCTTGATGACCTGTTTAGTGCTGTCAGTGGAGTATCAAAGACCTCCATTATTACTGTGCTACCATCTATCTCTTTTCTTAGGTCTAGTAGTAATTGTTTTATAAATTTAGGAGCTCCAGTGTTAGGTGCAATATTTTCCTTTTGGACTAGTTCTTTTATCATTATATAATGTCCTTCTTTGTCTTTTTTAACTGCTGTTGCTTTAAAGTTTGTTTTGTCTGATATAAGAAAAGCTACTCCTGCTTGCTTTGGGTGTCCATTTGCATGAAATATCTTTTTCTACCACTTAACTTTAAGTTCATGAGTCTTTATGTGTTAGGGGAGTCTCCTGAAGACAGCAGAAACTCAATTGGTGGATTCTTATCCATTCTACCATTCTGTATCTTTTAGTGGAGCATTTAGGACATTTACATTTGATGTTAGTATTGCAGTGTGAGGTACTATTCTATACATTGTTGTCTGAATACCTTGGGTTTTCTTTTTCTGTATTATGCTATTGTTATATTGGTCCTGTGAGATTTATGCTTTCAGGAGGTTCTATTTTGGTGTATTTCAAGAATTTGTTTCAAGATTTAGAGCTCCTTTTGGCAGTTCTTGCAGTGCTGGCTGGGTAGTAGTGAATTCTCTCGGCATTTGTTTGTCTGGAAAATACTGTATCTTTCCTTCATTAATGAATCTTACTTTCAATGGATACAAAATTCCTGGCTGATCATTGTTTTGCTTAAGGAGGCTAAAAATAGGACCCCAATCTCTTCTAGCTTGTAGGGTTTCTGCTGATAAATCTGCTGTTAATCTGATAGGTTTTCCTTTTTAAGTTACCTGATGCTTCTTCCTCACAGCTCTTAAGATTCTCTCTTTTGTCTTGACTTTAGATAACCTGATGACTGTGCACCTAGATGATGACCTTCTTGCGATGAGCTTCTTTTATTTGGATGTACAGATCTCTAGTAAGTCTGGGGAAGTTTCCCTTGACTATTCACTGACATATGTTTTCCACACTTTGAGAATTCTCTTCTTCCTTGTAAACACCAATTATTCTTAGGTTTGAATTTTTAACATAGTCCCAAACTTCTTGGAGTCTTTGTTCATTTTTTAAAAAATTCTTCTTTCTTTGTCTTTGATGGATTCAGGTTAATTTGAAAGCCTTGTCTTCAAACTTTGAAGTTCTTTCTTCTGCTTGTTTGATTCTATTGCTGAGACTTTCCTGTGCACTTTGCATTTCTCTAAGTGTGTCCTTAATTTCCAGAAGTTGTGATTGTTTTTTAATTATGCTGTATATTTCACTTAAGAATTTTCATGTCCTGTATCATGTTTTTGAATTCTTTAAGTTGGACTTCACCTTTCTCTGGTGCCTCCTTGATTAGTTCAATACTTGACTTTTTGAATTCTTTTCCTGGCAATTTAGAGATTTTTGTTTGGGTTGAAACCATTGCTGGGGAGCTGGTATGATCTTTTGGGGGTGTTAAAGAACCTTGTTTTGTCATTTTACCAGAATTGTTTTTCTGGTTCCTTCTCATTTGGATAGACTGATGGAGTCTGGGATTCATGCGCTGCTGTTTAGATTCTTTTGTTCCACAGGGTGCTCCCTTGTTGTGGTGTTCTCCTGCTTCCCCTAGGAATGGGGCTTCCTGAGAGCCAAACTTTAGAGACTGTTTTTGCTCTTCTGGATCTAGCCAACCAGCAGAGCAGCTGGGCTCTGGGCAGGTACTGGGGAGTGTCTGCAAATTGTCTTGTGATGTGATCCGTCTTCAGGTCTAACAGCCGTAGATACCAGAACCTCCTCTGGTAGAGGTAACAGGGAAGTGAAGTGGACTCTGTGAGGGTCTTTGATTGTGTTTCTGTTTCCTGTGCTGGTTTTGTGTTGGTTGGCCTCCAGCTTAGGACCTGTAGGGAAGATGTAAACTTGCCCTAGGTAATCCTGGTTAAGTATTCAGGTTTCTCAGGCCCTAGACAGAGCCATAGAGCTCCCAAGAGATTATGACCTTTGCCTTTGGCTACCAGTGTGGGCAGAGAAAGACCAACGAGTAAGGGCAGGGATAGGTGTGTCTGAGCTCAGCCTCTCCTTGGGCAGTGTTTGCTTTGGCTACTCTTGGGGATGGAGATGTGATTCCCGGTTCAATGGAATTATATTCCCAGAGGGATCATGGTTGCCTCTGCTGAGTCATACGGGTAACTAGATAAGTGGAGGAAAGCAGGCCTCACCCTGCTCCCATGCAGCCTGCAGTCCTAAAGGCCAATCTCACTCTCAACAGCACCGAGTCTGTTTCTAGGAAGCTGGTGACCAGAGCTAAGAACTTTACACAGACCATGAGCCTCCCCATTGAGAAAGCAAGCAAACTCAGTTTTTTGGCATCACAGGGAGACTGAAGGGACAATCTAGTTCCTACAAAGGTCCCTGGATTCTCTTGGCTTTCCTGGTATGTTCCTATGGTTGTTCTTGTAGCAAAAGTTTATGATGTGAGTCTCCACACGCTTCTCTGTCCATCCGAGTAGGAGCTGCAAACTAGTTCTGCCTCCCATCTGCCATCTTGCCTAGAGTTAATATTCAGATTCAGTCCATGGATTTGGACAGATGTATAATGACTTATATATACCATTATAATATTATACAAAGTAGTTTCACTGTTTTAAAGTAAACAGTTTAATGACATTATGCACATTCGCACTATTGTGCAACCATCACCACCTCTCATCTCTAGAACTCTGCAAAACCCTATGCCACTGGACAATAAATTCCCCTCCCCTCTCCCAGCCCTAGCAACTACCATTCTACTTTCTGTATTTATGATCTTGACTGTTCTAAGTAATTCATGTAAGCGGAATAATACAGTATTTGTATTTTTATGACTGGCCTATTTCACTTAGCATAATATCTTCAATGTTCATGCATGTTATGGTATATATCAGAATTTCCTTCCATTTTAAGACTAAATAACATTCCACTGTACTACATGTGCTTGTCCATTCATCTGTCAAAGAAAAGTTGGGTTATATTCAAATTTTAGCTGGTTTAAGTAATGCTGCTATGAACATGGCTATTAAACTATCTCTTTGAGACTCTCAATTATTTTGTGTATATACAAAGAAGAGGAATTAATAATTATATGTCCGTTCAGATTTTCTATTTATTTGTAGTTTAGTCTTTGTAGGTTTTGTGTTGCTAGAAGTTTTTCCATTTCACCTATGTTATTTAATTTGTTATTGTACCATTTGTATTGTAATCTCTTAGAATCTTTCTTTTCATTTCTGTAGAATCAGTAGTAATGCTCCCACTTTCATATTTTATTTTATTAATTTGTTTTTATCTTTTTCATTATTAATTTCTTATCTGTTTTATTGTTTATTTAGCTAAAGGGTTGTCAATTTTCTTAGTATTTTCAAGAAATAAATTTTGCTTTTATTGATTCTCCATTATTTTTATAGTCTATCTTTTGCTTATCTCTGCTCTAATCTTTTCCTTCCTTCTGCTAGCTTTGTGTTTGTTTTTCTTTTTCTAGTTTCTAGTAAATGTTGACTTATAATTTGAGATCTTTCTTTTTTTAATGTATTTATAGCTGCTATTTTCTCCTTAGCACTTCTTTCACCATATTCCATAAGTTTGGGTATGTTGTGTTTTTGTTTTCACTTGTTTCTAAGTATTTTCTAATTTCCCTAGTGATTTCTTTTTTTAGCCATTTTGTAAAAAAAATGTGTTTTTAATTTCCACAAATTTGTAAATTTTCTTCTGTTTCTTCTGTTATTGATTTTAATTTCATCCATTCTTGACTGGTGAAGATATTGTACATCATCACCAAAAATTTATTGAGGTTCAATCCATGACCTAAGAGATGATCTATTCTGGGAAACATCTCATGTGCACTGTAGAAGAATGTGTATTCCATTGCTGTTGGGTAGAGTGTTTTGTATATATCTGTTAGATCTAATTGGTTTATTATGTTATTCAATTCCTCTGTTTCATTACTTATCTTCTATGTGGTTGTTATATCTGTTATTTAGAGTGAAAACTGAAATCTCTAATAATTATTACAGAATTATTTACTTCTACTTTTAACTGTATTAATTTTTGCTTCATATATTTTGAAGACCTGTTATTAGGTGTGTAAATGTTTATAATCATTGTATCCTCATACTGTATAGAAGCTTTTATTAACATGTGAACTTTTTTGATTTATACTCCATTTTGTCTGATATTGATACAGCCACCCCTGCTCTCTCTTGGTTACTATTTGCATGAAATATCTTTTCTATCCTTTTACTTTTCACCTATTTGTGTCTTTAAATCTAAAGTGAGTTTCTTTTAGATAGCATATAGTCACATCATGCTTTTTAATCCATTTTACCAATCTCTGTCTTTTGACTGGAGAGATTAATACATTTACATTTAATGTAACTGCAGTCATACATATTAACAATGGGGATACATTCTGAAAAATGCATTTTATGGCAATTCCATTGTTGTGTGTGAACATATTTGAGTGTACATATGCAAATCTACATAGTATAGCCTGGTATACACCTAATCTATACGGTATTGCCGGTTGCTCCTAGGCTACAAACCTGTACAGCATGTTGCTGAACTGAATACTGTAGGCAATTGTAACACAATGGTAAGTATTTGTATATCTAAACATAAATAAATATAGAGAAGGTAATATGCTGCACTATGGTATAACGGCTATAATGTCACTAGGTGTTAGACATTTTTCAGCTTCATTTTAATCATATAAAACCACTGTCATATATGCAGTTCAACATTGATTGAAATGGCATTATGCATGATTGTACTAATAAAGAGGAACTTACTTTCTTGATTTTGCTATTTGTTTTCTAGATGCCCTAAGGCATTTTTGTTTCCTAAATTACTTCATTTTTGTGTTTAGCTGAGTTTTTATAGTAAAATATTTAAATGTATTTCTCTCTTCCTTTTGTTTATGTTCTTTAGCTATTTTCTTTGTGGTTACCACAAGTATTACATGTAACATCCTAAAGTCACAACCGTATTATTGCATTTAATTTATACCAGCTTTAAAACAGCTCTTCTTTAACAGCTTCATCTCCATGCTTTTTAGTTGTTGACATCACAGAATTACATCTTCATATATTATGTGTACAGAAATCTGAACAGTTTTTAAACTCCTTAGTTTTTTGAATTATGTAAAAACAAAAAGTGAAGTTAGAATCCAACGTTAGAATAATGTTAGCTCTTTGGCTTAATAATTGTTTCTTTAAAAAGTATTAGTCTTTTAAATCACATAGAAAACAAAAAGTGAAGTTACACACCATTGTTACAGTAATACCTGCTTTTACAATTGCTTTTATATTTATCTTTACTGAGATATTTATTTTTTCATATGGCTTTGAGTTACTGTTTGATATGTTTTCATTTAAACCTATGGGGCAGTTCTCAACTTTTGTATATCTGGAAAGGTCTTAATTTCTTTCTTATTTTTGAGGTAATGTTTTACCTAACATAGGATTCTTGGTAGCTTGTTTCTTTTAGCACTTTGAATATATTAGCTCACTGCCTTTTGACTTCCAATGTTTCTAATGAGAAATCTACTGATACTTTTATTGAGGATCCCTTGTGAGTGTGTGCTGAGACACTTCTTTCTTTTCCTTTCTTTTTTTTTTTTCTTTCAGAAGGTGTCTTGCTCCGTCACCCAGGCTGGAGTGCAGTGGCATGATCTTGGCTCACTGCGACCCCTGTCTCCCAAGTTCAAGCAATTCTCCTGCCTCAGCCTCCCAAGTAGCTGGGACTACAGGTGCCTGCCACCATGCCTGGCTAATATTTTATTTTTAGTAGAGATGAGGTTTCACCATATTGATCAGGCTGGTCTCAAACTCCTGAGCTTGTGATCCACCTGTCACAGCCTCCCAAAGTGCTGGGATTACAAGCATGAGCCACCGTGCCTGGCCCACTACTTTCTTATTGCTGTTAGATCCTCTTTGTCTTTAGGGGATTTGATTATATGTCTCAGAGTGGGTCTCTTTGACTTCATCCTACCTGGAGTTCACTGAGTTTCTTGGATGATGTTTACACTTATGTCTTTCCTCAAATTTAGGAAGTTTGGGGTTATTATTTCTTCAAATAAGCTTTCTGCCACTTTCTATCCATTCTCCCTGAAACTTCTGCAATGCATATGACAGTCTGCTTGATGGTGTTGCACAGGTCCCTTAGGCTTTGTTCACTTCTTTTCAAGCTTTTTTTTCTCTCTTCCTCGCACTTAATAATTTCCAGTTTTCTATCTTCATGTTTGTTGATTCTTTCTTCTGCCTGCTGAAATGTGCCTTTGAATCTTTCTAATGGACTTCTTATTTTGGCCTTTTTATATTGTACTTTTCAGTTCCAGAATTATTATTTCTATTTTTTTAGGCTTTCTATATCTTTATTAAATATTTCTATTTCATTCACACATCTTTTCTTGACTTTCTCAGTCTTTTTCTTTAGTTCTTTGAGCACCTTTAAGGCAGTTATTTTGAAATCTTTGTCTAGTAGATCAGCCATTAGGTTTTTTCAGGGGCACTTTTTGTTAGTTTATTTTTTCTTTGAATGGGCCATACTTTCCTGTTTTACTGAAAACTTTACATTTAAATCTGTAGAAACTCTAGAAATCTGTTTCTCTCCCTTCCTCCATGTTTGCTGATTTTTTTTTCATTCATTCATTTTTCTATTGTTGTGTGCTGTCTCTGTGTTGAGGATCAGATTTAGTTTAAACTTAAGATCTTCATAGGTCTTCTCTGAGCTTTTTCTGTATATTCCCTGTGAATATGCAATGACCTTCTTATTTCCCCCGTATATGTGGTTGCTTTTGAACTACATAGTTTTCAATAACTGGTTTCCAGAAGGAGAAAAAAAGAACACTGAAGGGAGGAAAAAATGTGCCAGCCCTTTCAATCTTCTCTAAGTCACCCCAGTCAGAGTGGAAAGGGCTTGAAATAATTAAGGGAGATGTGGCAATAATGGTTGCCACCTCCTTGTCAGCACCTTTATGTTTACAGTAACAATCAGCAATCAGAGCACAGATCTCTAATATTTGGAGAACAGCATCATTTTTGCACACCCTCTCTCTCATAAGTTGTATGAAAGCTGTTCCAGGAACATATGCACAGTTCCTGGCCATGTGGCTAAAAGGCAAGGTGAGGCATGGGTAGCTCCTACTATGCTAAGAGTTAAAAGTGACCAAAATTAATCATGATCTATTATCCTCATCTGCCTCTGCAATTCTTCCATAGATTCCAGAATTTAAAAATATTTACACAAGACAAATTTTGCCAGTGCAATTATTATCTTGGGGGTGATGGAAGGCTGATTTCTGATTATTTCTTCTCCACCATCTTCCCAGAGTTCTTGCCTAAGAAGATTCTTAACTTCAAGTTTTATTTATTTATTGATATAATGCTATTGTGTAAATCTATTTTTTTTTCTTGAGCACACTTCATTGCCTGTGTCTTTCAAGAAATCTGTCCATTTTATCTAAGTTTCACATTTATTGACTTAAAAGTTTTTTTATATTATTTTCTTAAATATCCTTTAAAGATTTATATGTTGTTTAGTGATGTCAGTTCTTTTGTTTCTGTTTTAATGTTGTGCCATCTCTCATTTTCATGATCAGACTGGACACTAGAACTTCATTAATTTTATTGACTTTTTCAAGGAATTAACTCTTCATTTCATTAAACTTCTTTATTGTTTTTTCATTTTCTAGAGTAGTGATTTCTGTTCAGATATTTACTGATTTCTTCTTCCACCTATCTTGGGTTTAATTTTCTTGTCTCTTTCTAGTTTTTAAAGGACAAAGTCATTGGTTTGAGATCTTTTAAAATTTTTGGATATGGATTTTTGGTGTTACAAATACTCTCACAAAATGCTTTAATGGTAGCCCTAAAATTTTGATATGCTGTGTTTTAATTTTCATTCAGATCTTCCATAAGTCCATTTTCACTTCAAAATACTTTCTAATTTTCCTTCTGATTTATTTGACTTATACATATTTATGAGTATTAGTTTCAAAATATTTTAGGATTTTTCAAAGGTATTTCTGTTATTTTTTTCAAGTTTAATTTTATTATAGTTAGAAAACACACTTTATAAGAATTAACTTCTTTTAAATGTATTGAGACTTGTTTTATAGCTTGGATTATGGTTTATCTTGCTAAATGCATTACAGATATTTGAAAAAAAAATGTCATTTCTTGTTTATGGGTAAAGTGTGCCATAAATGTCAACCAGGTCAATTCAGTTGATGGTGTCATCCAAGTATCTGCATATTTAATGATTTCTGTCTATTTCTATCAATCATTGACAGAAAGGAACTAAAATCTCTAACTAGAATTGTAGATTTCTCTTTTTTTCATTGGAATACTGTCAGTTTTTGCTGTATGCATTTTGAAGCTCTGGAACGAGATCATTATATTCTCTTAAATGACAAACCACTTTAGCACTGTGAAATCATCAGCTTTATCTTTGGTAATATTTGTTGTTCTAAAATCAATTGTTTTTATCCTAGCTTTCTTTCTACTGTATCATCCTGGTGTTTCCTTTTTCATTTTATTATTTTTAAATGGTGTGTATTTAAAGTTTATTGCTTATCAACAATATATACTTGTGTCTTGTTTCTATATCCATTATGATAGTGTCTGCCATTAGGTGGTATGTTTAGGCCATTTGCATTTAATGTGGCTTTTAATAGTGATAGATTTAAATCTATCATTTTGCCATTTGTTTTCTATTTCTCCCTTTTTTTTTTCACCTCTTTCCTTCTTTCGTCTGCCTTCTTTTATAGTAACTTTTTGTTTCCATTACATTTTCTTATTGGCTTATTAGCTGTTATATTTTGTATTACTGATTGTTCAGGATTTAGAGTATACATTTTTAAGTTAGTCTATTTTCAAGTGACATCACTTTATGTGTAGTATAAGAGCCTTGCAACAGTATATTACCAAATTTTACAATTTATACTTTCCTTTACCCCTTCCTGCCACTTTTATTATTATCATACGTTGTACTTTTACATGTGATATAAATCCTATAATATATTGTTTTTTTTGCCAAACAGTGCAGATCTGATGGTGATGAATTCTTTCAGCTTTTGTGTTTCAGAATAATTTTTTTTTAAGACAGTCTTACTCTTTTACTAGACTGAAATAGAACTGTGTGATTATGTTTCACTGCAGCCTTGAAATCTTGGGCTTACACAATTCTCCTGCCTCAGCCTCCTGAGTAGCTGAAACTATAGGTGTGCACCCCCATGCCTGCCTAATTTTTACATTTTTAGTGGAAAGTAGGTTTTTCTATGTTGCCCAGGATGGTCTTGAACTCCTAGCTTCAAATGATCCTCCTGCCTTGTCCCCCAAAGTGTTGGGTTTACAGGGATGTACCACCATGTCTAGCAAAAACAAAAAAAAAAACAAAAAAACTGCTTTGCTTTTATTTATTTTTTTTTAAGAGACATTGTTTTGATATCTTACTTAAGTTGGCTTCAAATTTCTGGGCTGAGGTAATTATCTTGCCTCAATCCCCTAAGTACCTGGGACTACCAGCATGTGCCACTGTGCCCAGCTTACCTTTACTGTTGTAAAACATTTTCACTGGATATAGAATCATATTTTTTTTCTCAATACTTTAAAGATAATGTTTTCTTACTTGCATTGTTTCTGCTGTTCTCAGCCCAGAAACAACCCCTTTCTGGAGACTACAGTTAAATGCATATTAGGCTACTTAAAGTTGTTCTATAGTTTATTTATGACATTTTTGAAAAGTATTTTATGTGTTTTGTTTTGGATAGTTTTAATTGTTATGTCTTCAGAATCACTAATGCCTAATAATCAGGTAATCTTACGCAGTGTATTTTAAAAATCACATACATTGCACTTTTTATCTCTGAATATTTGATTTGAGTCTTTCTTATACCATTCCTATGTTGTTATTCCTACGGAATGCAGTGTTAATTTTTTTAAATGCTCTTATTCTATCATCTGCTTATGTTCTGAGTCGGTTTCAACTGATAGACATTTTTTCTCATTGTGAGTCATATTTTCCTGCATCTTTGCATATCTGGTAAATTTTTATTTGACGCCAGAGAGTTTGAATTTGCATTGCTGGATACTGAATGTTTTTGGTATTCCTACAACTTCTTGAGCTTTGTTCTAGAACGCAGCTACTCAAAAACAATTTTAAGTAAAAATAATTTACTTAAAAATAGTTTACTTAAAAATAGTTTACTTAAAAAAATAGTTTTTTGTCTTGCTTTTATGATTCATTACGTGGTACCAGAATAGTGTTTAGGCTAGGGCTAATTATTTTCCACTATTGAGGCAAGACTCTTCTGAGTACTCTACTAATGCCCTGTGAATTAAAAGGTTGTGCATCCTGGCTGGTGAGAACTCGGTGTTAATACCAGGCACTGCTTTGTCTAATCCTTTTGAGTGATTTTTCCTCGGGATTTGAGTGGTTTCCTCACATG
Organism: Alouatta palliata; assembly: GCA_004027835.1. Classification (NCBI taxonomy): domain Eukaryota; kingdom Metazoa; phylum Chordata; class Mammalia; order Primates; family Atelidae; genus Alouatta; species Alouatta palliata. The sequence goes on along the minus strand of PVKV010025546.1, from coordinate 3,116 downwards.
CATGCATCGATCAGTACTCTGCTAAAAAGACAACTATCTGCAGGTCTCTGGAGTTCTTTTCCTTTCTTTTCTTTTTTCTTTTTCTTTTTTTTTTTTTTTTTTTTTGGTGCAGCTTTCTATTTTTGTATACTATGTCCTGAAAACTCTAGCTGTGTTGGTCTCCCTAGATTCTTGGTTTTATCTCCTTAACTCAGGAAGTTCTCTAGGCTGTATGTGCATTTTTATTCCCTGTTCTGAGGCCGGGAGTATTTTTTTAAGTCAATAAGCAAATTAGAGATCACCTGGATTGATGCCAATCTTTCAGAAATTACTGTTTTCTATTGTTTGATGTCTAATGTATCGAAGATCATTGTCTCATTGTTTTACCCATTTTTGGCGATCATGAAGAAAAATTGAACAGGGTAGGAGATAAAAGAGAGTGTGGAATAGATTTGGATACCTTACTTGAGACCCTCTATGAATGATTAATTAAGATACACTGAAGGAACTGAGCGAGTGAGCCATGAGGCTATCTTGAGGAAGAACATTTGAGGCAGAGAGAGAAGCATATTTAAGAAGAGCAATAGAAGCACGACTGACTTGCCAGGCAACACTGTGGGGGTCAATGTGGCTTGAGACGGTTCACAGGACCGAGAGGATGAGACTTGAGAGAGAACCAGGTGTTCAGATAATATGAACCTTTTAGGAAGAAAGGACTTTGGTTTTATTCTAAGTGTGATGAGAAGCTATTGTAAGATTTTCAGCAATAGTGTATGTGTAAAAGGAAAATATTTAACATTTTAAAGAATAACTTGTTGGATGCTGTGTAGAAAATTGATTGCAAGGGGTCAAGAGTAAATGTAGATTTGGACAAGGGTAGTAATAAATAATACAATTCTAGAATAACTTAAAGGAAGTTCTGATAAATTTGTTGGATTGGGTGGGTATGAGGGAAAAAAGAATAAAGATGTATTTCCAAGTTTTTTTTGCCCAAATCATGTTCTTGTTTACCAATATGGATATCATGGAAAGGAAAGTTTTACTGAGGAAAGTTGAGTTATGTTAAGTTTGAGATGTAAGTTGAAATGTCAGGTAGGCAGTTATTCAAGTCTGGAGACCAGAGAAGAGATGGGATATTTTAGAGTCTTCAGCATACACATGGCATTGTATGGAGATCAGCAGGAAGAATGAGGCTAAATAAGTCCACGGATTGGTTCGGGTGCATTTTAAACTTTAAAGGCTGGAGAGTTGAGACTGCCTCAACAAAGACAAAGGAATAGAAGCCACTAATATGGGGAGAAGATCAGGAAAATTTGACATCCGGAGGCAAGCACAGAAAATACTTCAAGAAATACGAAGGGATCAGTTGTATCTAATGTAACTGCAAGACTGAGTAACATAAAAAGCAAAAAGTCGACTTTGGATTTTTCAATGTGCGGGTCTTCAGTGATTGTTTGTTTCTTATTATCCCACAAAGGCTCAACTCCTGGAGGCATTTCACTTATTTAATTACATTTATAAGATTAAGATTCATGATGTGCCTGCATCCACTACCCCTGAGGCTGAATGATAATTTTACTTTTCTTATTTGTCTGTGCTTAAATCTAGAGATGCTTCCTGTTTTCAGTTTTTCGTTTTTCACTCACTAGATTGTTAAAGCTCATTATGGAAGCCAGTGCCTTACCATCTTAGGAATGACAGGAGATGTTCCTTTAGGGTTTGCCCTCTTAGATCTGCAGCTCCGTCCAGCAATGTGAAGGGTAACCTACTGGTATAGGGCTCACCTTGTGTCCAGGAACAAATCACCTTCTCTTGATCATGACCTAAACTAAGGAGCCAGAAATATATTCTAAATTTGTTCTTTGTTTACTTTCAAATGTTAGCACACTATATATGTACCCCAAAAGATACTGGGAATTCATAAAAGCCCAAAGATACAGTTTGGTAAACACAATCTGCTTTTCACCCAATTAAAGATACCTCACATCTTCTTGAGAGTAAAAAAAATAAGAACAAAACTAAATAAATTAATTAACTAGAAAGCCTATTTTCCTGTTTGTGCTTTTTACTTTAGATTATTATTTATGTAAACACTAAAGAGGAATTTCGAAAGTAACGTCTATTAAGAAGCAAATGAATTTAGCCAATACTTTATGTGCCTGATTCAACATGTTGGTTAAATTTTAATTTTACAAGTACAATGGCTCACTAAAGCCATTATGTTCTTTGTATCTGAGTTGACTGTACTCTGCACAACACATTTCTTATCTATTTAACTATCGAGATGTCGCTTGGAGGGGTTTAAATAATCTACAGGTCATACAACTTCTAAATGAAGCAATGTCTTTATGTTTCAGACTTGACAGTAGCCTTAGTGAAAAAGTGCTGGGAGAGTTTTCAAGTGTTAGAGAGAAAATGGAAGTGGGTGCTTGGGATAATAAATGTGCCACTCTGTCCTCAGTTCCAAGGGCTTTGCTGGTAAAGCTCTTCACAGTCAAGTTCAGCTCTTCTGCAGAGGTGCAAGGAGCCAGCTACCTACTTGATTGTCCTTCTTCGCAACCTTAAAGAGGTTGGGAATTATTTGACTGAAAAGTGACAAAAAGAAGAAAATGGAAGAAAAATGTGTTGCTTTTCAACTATTCAATTTCATATTTTTAAAGTCAGTAGCAGCCAGGTATAGTGGCTCACGCCTGTAATCCCAGCAGTTTGGGAGGCTGAGGTGGGCAGATCACTTAAGGTCAGAAATTTGACACCATCTTGGCCAGCATGGTGGAAACTTCATCTCTACTAAAAAATACAAAAAGTAGCCTGGGGTGGTGATATGCACCTGTAATCCCAGCTACCCGGAAAGCCGAGGCAGGTGAATCATTTGAACCCAAAAATACAAAAAGTAGCCTGGGGTGGTGATATGCACCTGTAACCCCAGCTACCCGGAAAGCCGAGGCAGGTGAATCATTTGAACCCAAAAATACAAAAAGTAGCCTGGGGTGGTGATATGCACCTGTAATCCCAGCTACCCGGAAAGCCGAGGCAGGTGAATCATTTGAACCCAAAAGTACAAAAAGTAGCCTGGGGTGGTGATATGCACCTGTAATCCCAGCTACCCGGAAAGCCGAGGCAGGTGAATCATTTGAACC
>PVKV010025545.1:0-29518 GCA_004027835.1 Alouatta palliata | reverse complement strand
ACGAGGTCAAGAGATCGAGACCATCCTGGTCAACATGGTGAAACCCCGTCTCTACTAAAAATACAAAAATTAGCTGGGCATGGTGGCACGTGCCTGTAGTCCCAGCTACTCGGGAGGCTGAGGCAGGAGAATTGCTTGAACCCAGGAGGCGGAGGTTGCGGTGAGCCGAGATCGCACCATTGCACTCCAGCCTGGGTAAAAAGAGCGAAACTCCGTCTCAAAAAAAAAAAAAAAAAGAAAATATTTGTCATTCAGGGTGATGTTGCTTTATGTTTTTCTTACGTTTTTCTGGCATTTTTATATTTGGAACTCATGCGATTTTTAACAGAATACCTCAAAAGTTAATATTGGAGAAGAAAAAGTGATATAGGTAATTTGGTTTTCTAGGATTATCTTATCATTTGGTTAGCACTAAAATGACTTGATTTTGCAGGCATGCTTCTGAGAGTATATTAGAGTAGTGGTTCCTATCAGAGACGCTGGGAGCACTAGAGTCTTCTTAAATATCATTTCATGGTCTAGCAGAAAAATTTATATTTTAAAAGAAGTCTGGCCAGGCATGGAAGCTCACGCCTGTAATCCCAGGACTTTTGGAGGCCAAGGCAGGCAGATCACCTGAGGTTAGGAGTTTGAGACCAGCCTGGCCAACATGGTGAAACCCAGTATCTACTAAAAATACAAAAAATTACTGGGCATGGTAGTGTGCATCTGTAGTTCCAGCTACTTGAGAGGCTGAGGCAGGGGAATCACTTGAACCAGGGAGGTGAAGTTTGCAGTGAGCCGAGATCCCTCCATTGAACTCCAGCCTGGGCAACAAGAGTAAAACTCTGTCTCTAATAATAATAATAAGAAGAAGAAGAATAGAAGTCTAATGGAAGTTTTGTTTCCTGAAAGGCCACCATTTAGGCTAAAACCGTTAGTTTCTTTGCTTTTAGCTAGATTCTGTTAATTTAACAGGATGGTTTTTGCATTGTTGTAAACGAAGTGGTGCAATTCTTTGCATCCATGAGGGTAATATAAAAGACGTCTTGGTAGTGAAAAGATTGGTTACCATTCAAATAGGCCCTCTTCAGGGCTTTGTTATAGGTAGCACATATTCTACAGTTTAGATATCCTATATATGATAATTCATATTTAAAAAAGTGCTTTGACCCAATTTTTTTTTCTGTAAATACAACAATTAGAATAACAATGTGACTTTAGACTGCTTTCTCAAATAATAATGGTCACATATTTAGTGTCTTCTGTGTGATACACAGTCTTTGGCACTGTTCATTCACAATCTCACAAATCTTTAAAACTATTCCATGAAGGTATTGTTTGTATTTTAATATTAAAGAGATGGAGGTTGAGAAGACATGAGTAACTCATTCAAGATTAACGAGTAGGTAAGCAGAAGGGCTAGGATTTGAAAGCAGATCTGTCTGAATCCAGAGTGCTTACTCATTCAACTCTTCTTTCTTTCCTGGAAAAGTAAACAGACAAACCATGATTAGATTTAGAAGAGATATAACATGCAGACAAGAGGGTTGTCCTGTTTGCTGTAAATTTTGTGGTTTTTTTCCATGGGTGGTTGGTTGCTTCTCCATCAAGAAACTTGATTTGAATTACATTTTTTGCATTCTCTGCTGCTCTAAAAGCATTTCTTTATCTCTTCCTTTTCCTGGATTTTGAGTTCCTTAGTTCATGAGTGATGAGTTTAGCCTTGTGTTCTTTCTAACTAGTGATTCATTATATCTGAATCATGTATATGACATCCTATTTCTGAGTGATGTTTACAAACTGTTTTGTTCTCCTCTCAATGAAAACTGAAAGAACAGAAAGTAAACAAAAATAGTATTATTTGGTCTCACTAAGTATTGGAGCAAGCTTTTGCCACTGCAATTAGGTCCTCTAATAAGGTCACAGTTGTTGGATGACTAACATACCCATGGAAGTATTTATTTACTACCCAACACTGTGATCATCATGTGCTATTCTATATTTTCTGATCTTTTCCTCACCAAGTCATTATTTCTAGGAAATGCGGTTCTATTTTAAAAATGAAAGTTTTCAGCTCATTTTGGGCTCAACTGTTCTTAGTGTTTGTAACAATCTGCTTTCTTCTGCCTTCTTTTAGATTAAGTGAGTCTTTTCTATGATTCCATTTTATGTTCACTTTCGTCATGTTAGTCATTCCACTTTTTAAATTTTTAAATGATTATTCTAAAGTTTATAATAGACAGCTTTAGCAATCTATCTTCAAATAATATTGTAACACTTCACAGAGTACAAGAACCTTAGAAGAATATGCATCATTATATTTCCATTTTCTCTCTCCCATATTTTGTACTGCTGCCATACATTTTCCTTCTACTTTTGTTATAAACCACCCAATACATCATTCCTATTTTTATTTTAGACAATTGTCCTTTAAAGATATTAAAATAAGGATTAAATTTCTTTTATAACTGTACTTATTTTTGCCATTTCTGGCATTTTTCATTCCTTCGTGCAGATCCAAATTTCTATCTAGTATCATTTCTTATGCCTGAAGAATTCTCAACATTACTTGTAGTGCAGATATGCGGAGGTGAATTCTCTCACCTTTTGTTTATGTGAAAAAGTGTTTATTTTGTCTTTGTTTTAAAAGACATTTTCCCTTGGTGTGGAATTTTAGTTGACAATGTTTTATTTTTTCATTTTGTGCTTCAAAGGTGATCTTCATTGAGTTTTGGCTCCCTATTTTTTGATGAGAACTATGCTGTCATTCTTTTATTTGTTTTTCTTAGTATAATGTTACATTTTTGTCTACGTTTAAGACTTTTTTCTTTTCTTTGGTTTTAATGTGCACAAATATGTTTTTCTTTGTGCTTATCTTTCTTTGAGTTCCCTCAGCTTCTTTAAATGAAATTTGTTGATTCTCATTAATTTTTAGCTTGGGCCAGTATTCCTTCATATATATCTTCTTTTTCATTCTCTCATTCTTCTTTAGCTTCATATATGTAGGTACTTTTGATGCTGTTTCAGAGCCCATGGATATTATATTTTTCCTTCACTTGATTTTTTCTTTGCATTTCAGTTAAAACTCAACTGATCTATCTTCAAGTTCACTGTTGTTGTTTTTCTAACTTTGTTTTGTCCAATCTGATGATGAGCACACAAAGGAATTCTTCATTTCTGAATATTTTTCTTTCTAGATTTTCTATTGCATTTATATCTTCCATTTCTCTGCTGATAGTTATACTAACCTATTTGTGTAATTTTTCCAACATATATGATATCACTGTGTTTGTTTACTGTTTTATCTCTAGACATTTGATAATATTTTTTTCTTGATTTCCTTTTGTTTATGTGTGTCTAGTAATTTTTTAAAAGAATACCCAACATTATAACAGTAGAGACTGATGTAAATAACATTTTTGCTTAGAAACAGAAATACTTTTCTGTCAACAGAAGATTGAGTTGATATAGTTAGGAACTGAACTGGATTTGATTTTGTTGTTGCTCTACCTTTCTTTAATGCTGCATATTCTTTATTTATATTATTCTGTGGAGATTGCTTTATCTTGTGATTATTGTGAGGCCTGGAGTGAGAGAGCATCTTCCTTTCTATTTCTGCTGCACACTGAGCTTTGAGCAGGCCTTTAATACCTGTGTCTTTGAGGCGGTCTCTCTCCATGCCCACTCCCTCAGCAGTAGACTACTGCTTCTTGTTACTTGATGAAAGAGGTGTGGTGGTAACTGTTTATTTCTTATTTCAGTTCTCCTGAACTAACCCTTAAAGCTGAGTGCCTACACTTTGGAAGTGGGGCTTCTTCCACATACAACTCACTTTTAATGAAGTTGATTTCTTGATAAGGTCCCTTTTGAAGCTTTAAAAAGTATAAAGGATCATATTAAATAATCATTTGCATGCACTTAAATTGTTTTATCCTTGTCAATAATTAGAATCTGAATTTTAATCTCTATCACCTTGGGTGGTGTCAGGTATACAACTAAACCTATTTCTGCACCTGTTTTATTCTTTGTCTTTCTCCGTCTGCCTTTTTCACCATTTTCCTTTTCAGTGCCTTAACTTGGAGTTTGACCAATGATAGAGAACAATATGTGGATTGGTGCCACAAATTGCATAAATTCCACCCTGGATTGGATGCTCGTTATGCCTCTAAATTTTCCTCTTCCAAGTGCCTACTTATCTCAGTGGTATTTCTGCCTTCCCCAACTCCTCCCAGACATTCTTCTAGGAACTAAGGATGTGATCAAACACAATCATTGACCTCATAGAATTTTCAGACTAGTGCTGGATATTAATTAATAAGATTGAGCAATACCACTTTATATTTGCCATCCCTGACTTCAGAATAGCATCTCCTGCTTTTCTTGTACCCAGCTGTTGTGGTCTATTAAGTGTTGCTTTAATTCAGAAATTTTCTTTAGCTGGAATTTTACACTCCTCCTCTTCATTAAATAAGAGTGGGTGGAGTGTATTCTGGAGTGTGTGTATGTGTGTGTGTGTAACAACAGAGAGAGGGAGGGAGGGAGAAGAGAGTGAAAGAGGGAGAGAGATAAAGAGAAACAGAGCAAGTGATAGAGAGAGAATATATTATAGATAAGAAGGACTTGAACCTGTTAATATGCTGCAGAGGGACCAGTAGAGAAGGTATAATTTGTGCACTTGGTACTTTTGGGAGAAGAGAGGTGGAACCTAAGATATTGAGGAATAATTCACCTTAGGAGAAGAGTGGGACACTATACCTCTGACAAAAATTGAAAGGGAAAATATTTCCCAGATAAAATGGTTGTACAGGCATTGAGTAAATACATCCATCTAAATGGAGTAAACTGGCCAAGACAAAGGGGCTGCAGGCCTTATGCAAGTTCAAAATTGAACTAGGCAGTAATTAAATCTTAAAGCTCCAAAATACTTTATTTTGTCTCCATGTCTCACAACCCAGTCACCCTGATGCAAGAGATGGGCTCCTATGAACTTGGACAGCTCCACCCCTATGGCTTTCCAAGGTACAGGCCCCCTCCTGGGTGCTTTAACAGGCTGGTGTTGAGTGTCTGCAGCTTTTCAAAGCACACAGTACAAAATCTACCATTCTGGGGTCTGGAGGGCAGTGGATCTCTTCTCATAGTCCACTAGGCAGTGCCCCAGTGGGTACTCTGTGTGGGGGCTTTGACTCCACATTTTCCTTCTGCACTGCCCTAGCAGAACTTCTCCAAGATGGCTCCACCTCTGTAGCAAACTTCTGCCTTGACATCCAAGTGGTTCCACATTTTCAGGTATCTTTATAGCAGCACTCCACTGCTTGTGGTATGGATTTACTGTATTAGTCCATTTTCATGCTGCTATGAAGAAATACCCAAGACTGGGTAATTTATAAAGAAAAGAGGTTTAGTTTTGCATGGCTAGGGAGGTCTTGGGAATTTGCAATCATGGCAGAAGGCACTTCTTCACAGGGTGGCTAGAGAGAGAATGAGTGCCAGGCAAAGAGGGAAAAGCTCCTTGCAAAATCATCAGATCACTCACTCACTATCACAAGAACAGCATAGGGGAACTGCCTCCATGATCTAATCACCTCCCATGAGGTACCTTCCCCAACACGAGGGGATTACAATTTGGATTACAATTCAAGATAATATTTAAGTGAGGACACAGAGGCAGACCATATCACCTGGCAACCAGCACTATGTTTTCTGTCTGCATGGATTTACCTCTTCTGGATATTTCATATAAATAAATCTTATACATGACTTTTTGGATCTGACTTTTTTCATAAAGCCTAATGTTTTTGAGGTTCCTCCATAGTGCAGCATGTACCTGTACTTCATTCCTTTTTATGACTAAGTATTATTTAATTGTATGTATAGATCAAATATTAGTTACCAGTATATCCACTGATCAACGTTTGAGTTGTTTTCAGTGTCTGGATGGAGTGTGTGTAGAGGGCGTGGGGCAGGAAGGAAGAAAGAAATTGGCTGTTGTGAATGGTACTGCTATGAATATTCATGTACCTGCATTTGTTTGAGTCTCTGTTTTTTTTTTTAATAATTTAGGGTCTGTACCTAGTGGGGGATTTCTGGGTAATTTGGTAATATTATGTTTAATTTTTTGAGAAACTACCAGTCTTCTACAGTGGCTGCAACATTTTACATTCCTGTCAGCAATGCAGAAATGTTCCAATTTCTGCACATTCTCACCAATACTTCTTATTTTCCATTTTTAAAACACCATCCTACTGGGTGTGAAGTGGTATCTTATGGTTTATATTTTGCATTTCACTAATAGCTAATTGTGTTGAGCATCTTTTCATATACTTGTTGGCCATCTGTATATTTTCTTTGAAGAAATATATATTTAGGTCCTTTGTTCACTTTTTAATTGGCTTGTTTTTATTCTTGTTATTGAGTTATAAGAGTTATTTAGAGATAAGTGTTCTAAATACTAGATGCTTATCAGATATGTGATTTGCAAATATTTCCTATTATTCCATAGGTTGTTTGTTCACATTCTTGATAATGTATACTGATGCACAAAAGTTTACAAGTTTAATAAAGTTTGATTTATCAATTTTTTCTTTTGTTGTTTATGCCATTGGTGTCATATTTAAGAATCCATTGCCAAATTCAAGGTTATGAAGATTTATCCCTATGTTTTCTTCTGTTTTATAGTTTTAGGCTGCACATTTACGTTGTTGAGCCATTTTGAGTAAATTGTATACATTACGAAGTCAAGATCCAACTTTATCTTTTGCATAGGAATATTCAGTTGTCTCAGCACCATTTATAATGAGACTGTTGTTTCTTCATTAAATAGTGTGTTAGTTCATTTGCATTGCTACAATGGACTACCTAAGGCTGGGTGATTGTAAAAGGTCAGTTTTGTGCACTGTGTAAGAAGCATGTTACTAGCATTTGCTTCTGGTGATGGCTTTAGGGAATGTCCACTCATGCTGGGAAGCAACTGAGAAAAGAAGGTAAAAAACAGGAGGGAGAGGTAGAGCAAGATGGCAGAATAGAGGGCTCTACTGATCCCCTCTTCCCTTGCACAAGGAAATTCTGCAGCTGAAAAATGCAACTGGTATACTGAAGAATGTGTCAGAGTCTTTTAATTGTAGAATTGATCAAGTGGAAGAAAGAATTAGTAAACTTGAAGACAGACTATTTGAAAATACACAGAGGAGACAAAATAAAAAAGAATAAAAAAAAAACTGAAGCATGCTTACAGCATATAGAAAATAGCCTCTAAAGGGCAAATATAAGGTTTATTGGCCTTAAAGAATAGATAAAGAAAGAGATATGGGTAGAAAGTTTATTCAAAAGGATATTGTTAGAGAACTTCTCAAATCAAGAGAATGCTATCAACATTCAAGTACAAGAAGGTTATAGAATGCCAAACAGATTTAACCCAAAGAAGACTACATCAAGGCATTTAATAATCAAAGTCACAAAGGTCAAGAATAAAGAAAGGATCCTAAAAGCAGCAGGAGAGAATAAACAAATAACATACAATGGAGCTCCAAAACACCTTGCAGCAGACTTTTCAGTGGAAACCTTACAGTGGAGGGAGATTGACATGACATATATAAAATGTGGAAGGAAAAAAATTTTTACCCTAGAATAGTATATCTTATATATATTAGATATAATAGTATACCTAATATTTTAATAGGTATTAAAATACCTTTCAAACATGAAGGAGAAGTAAAGACTTTCCTAGACAAACAAAAGCTAAAGAATTTCATCAACACTAGCTCTGTTCTACAAGAAATGTGAAAGGAAGTACATCAGTCAGAAAGAAAATCATGTTAATGACTAATAAGTAATCACCTGAAGGTACAAAACTTGCTGGTAATATTAAGTACACAGAAAAACAAAGAATACTATAACACTGTGTAAACTACTCTTATCCTAATTAGAAAGATTAAATGATGAATTAATAAAAAATAACTATGACTATTCAGGACATAGTATATTAAGATATAAACAGAAACAAAAAATTAAAAAGCTGTGGGAAGAAGCGAAGGTGCAGAGTTTTTATTAGTTTTCTTTTTGTTTGTTTATGCAAACAACTTTAAGTTATTACTAGGTCAAAATAATGTTTTGTTTTATTTTATTTTATTTATCTTTTTGAGATGGAGTCTTACTCTTTTACCCAGCCTGCATTGATGCAATCTCAGCTCACTGCAACCTCTGCCTCCTAGATTCAAGTGATTCTCCTGCCTCAGCCTCCAGTAGCTGGGATTATGGGCATGCACCACCATGCCACGCTAATTTTTTTTTTAAATAGAGGTGGGGATTCCCCATGTTGGCCAGGCTGGTCTTGAACTTCTGACCTCAGGTGATTTGGCTGTTTGTAAGCCTCATGGTAATCTCAAACCAAAAAACATACCATAAAGACACAAGAAACTAAATCATATCACCAGAGAAAATCACCATCACTAAAAGAAGATGGGAAAGAAAGAAAGAAGGAAGCAAGGAATACAACACAACCAGAAAACAAATAACAAAATGGCAGGAATAAGTCCTTACTTATAAATAATAATGTTGAATGTAAGTGGAGAAAACACTCCAACCAAAAGATATTGAGTGGCTGAAAGAATTTAAAAAACAAGACTTAATGATCTATTGCCTATAAGAAATACACTTCATCTCTAAGGACACATACACACTTAAAAGAAAGAAATGTAAAAAAACATTCCATGCAAATGGCAACCAAAATAGAGCAGAAGTAGCTATACTTGTATCAGACAAAATAGATTTCAAGACAAAACTGTAAGAAGATAAAAAGGAGGTCACTATATGATGATAAAGGGGTCAATTCAGCAAGACGATTTTAAATATATATGCACCCAATGCTGGTGGTGGACAGGGAAAATGTGGCACATATACACCATGGAATACTATGCAACCATCAAAAACGATGAGTTTGTGTCCTTTGTAGGGACATGGATGAACCTGGAAACCATCATTGTCAGCAAACTGACACAAGAACAGAAAATCAAACACCGCATATTCTCACTCATAGGCAGGTGTTGAACAATGCGAACACATGGACACAGGGAGGGGAGCATCACACACTGGGTTCTGTCAGGGGGAAAAAAGGGAGGGACAGCGGGGGTGGGGAGTTGGGGAGGGATAGCATGGGGAGAAATGCCAGATATAGGTGATGGGGAGGAAGGCAGCAAATCACACTGCCATGTGTGTACCTATGCAACAATCTTGCATGTTCTTCACATGTACCCCCAAACCTAAAATGCAATAAAAAATATATATAAAAAAATAAAGAAAATATTATTAGAGTTAAAGAAAATGATAGGCCCAACACAATAATAGCTGGAGACTTCAACATCCTACTTTCAGCATTGGACAGATCTTTCAGACAGAAAATCGCAAAGAAACATTGGATTTAATGCATTGTGTGTGCACTGACACAGATTTTTAATTATTGCTTATACTTATGGCATTAAATCATATAGGAAAAGAAAAAAGAATTCCAAATCAATAATACTAGTTTTGAGTTTACCTATGTGGTTACCTTGACCAGTAACATTAATTCTTCGTATGGCTTCAAGTTACTGTCTAGAGTCCTTTCATTTCCACCTGAAGAACACAACTCCTTTTTAGCATTTATTACAGGGCAACGCTACTGGAGACAAACTCCCCTAGCTTATGTTTATCAAATAATATCTTAATTTTGTCTTCACTTCTGAAGAACAGTTTTATGAATATAGAATACTTAAATGACACTATTTTCTTTCAGCATTTTAACTCTGTCATTTCTCTGTTTTCTGGCCTTTATCATTTCTGCTGAGAAACTGACTGCTAATGTTGTTGAGGTTTCCTTGTACCTGTAAGTTTTCTTTCCTCTTGCTGCTTTCAAGATTTTATCTCTATCTTTGACTTCTGACAGTTTCATTAAAATGTATCTTAGTATGGAGCTCTTTGTGTTATCCTTGAGTTTGTTTAGATTCTTGGATATCCACATTTGTGTCTTTATCAACTTTGGGAAGTTTGTGATGGTTATTTCTTTAAATATTCTTTCTGTATCTTTCTGTTCTCCTTCCGGAACTCGTATTATTTGCATTATGATACACTTGATAGCGTCCCATAGTTCTTTGAAGCTCTATTTCTTCTTTGTGCTCCTTGGATTAAATCATTTCAATTAAATCTATCTTCAAATATGCTGATTCTTTCTTCTGCCTGTTCAAATGTGCTATGCAAACATTTGTGGATTTTTCATTTCAGTTATTATACTTTTGAACTCCATTTATTATACTTTTGGTATCTTTTTTTATAATTTTTATCTTTTCGTTAATATTCTCTACTTGTTGAGACATTGTTATTTTGGTTTCCTTATACTCTTTTTCAATGATTTTCTTTAGTTCTTTAAATATATTAAATATATTGTGCTCCTCAGGGACAGTTTCTGTTAATTCTTTCTATGATTAGGCCATATTTCTTATTTTTTTATACTTTGTATTTTTTTTGTTGGAAACTGGACATTTTAAATATTATAATGTGATAACTATAGAAATCAGATTCTCCCCTTCCTCAGGATTTGGTTTTGTAGTTTTCTGTGGGTTTTAGTTGGTTGTTTGGTTAGTCACTTTTCCAATTTATTTTGCGATTTCTGTATTCTTTGTTGTGTATAGTCTTCAATCTGTTTCTTTGGCTTGCACTCAGCTAGTGTTTTGACAGTTTTCCTTAAACGCCTGGCTCCAAAAAGAAAACAGAACAAAACAATAATAAAAAAGAAAACAAAAGAAGGAAAGAAGGAAGAAAATGCAAAAAAGAAAAGAAAGAAACCCTCTTATATTTTGCAGCTTTTGCTATGTTGGAACACTCCAACTTAGCCATGGTGATTACAACTCTGCCTTAGCCTTCACTTACTGCTTATGCTAAATCCTGACGTGAGTCAGTGGTGAAAACATAGAATGTTTTCAGATATTTTCTAAGTGTGTATTCTGCCCTGGTCATGTACATGGTTTTCTAAATTTTCCTGTTTACATGGGTGCTTTTCAATGCCCTTATTCCCAAGAAAACTCTCTTTCCTTCTTTTCCTCTCATGCTTTTGGCATGTCTATTGTTTACCTCAACTGGAATCTCTTGCCTCAGGTGGTAGTGGGTTGCTCATTTGTCTTACAATGTTTTCAAAGAATTCCCTTTGCATTACCTCTTTTCCACACTAAGGCATTCCAAATTAACTGAAACAAAAGCAAGCACTTTGTATCAGTCCTTTTGTAGCCTTCGCAAAGTCCAAAACCAATAAACGCAATTTTTTGAGAATGAGGTTTCCTCTGCTTTCTTGCAAACCAGAGTCCAGTGTCCCACACTGGAAATGTGGGCTTCCTACCTTCCTCTATATCATCTCCAAGCTTAAAAGGAGTTGAGCAAGAGCAAGTGTAAGTGCCCTAACACTTTCCTACCATATTAATGCTGCTTTTTGTCTTGATTAAGTATTTGCTTGATTAATGTAAGTTGTTATCTGTTTTTTGGAGTTCTGACAAAATTGATTTTGACAGTTTTGCTTGACTTTTTGGTGTTTCTATACTGAAATGAGCCCTTGAAGCTAGCTATCCCACCATTTTTGCTAACATTATCTCTATAAATGATGTTATATTTTAAGACTTTTTAAAAAACCTTTTATTTTAGGTTAGGGGGTACATGTGAAAGTTTGTTACATAGGTAAACACATGTCATGGGGATTTGTTATACATATTATTTTATCACGAGGTATTAGGTCCAGTACCCAATAGTTATCTTTTCTGATCCTCTCACTTCTCTCACTCTCCCCCCAGTGTCTGTTGTTTCCTTCTTTATGTCCATAAATTCTTATCATTTAGCTCTCACTTATAAGTGAGAATATGTGGTGTTTGCTTTTCTGTTCCTATGTTTGCGGAGGATGATGGCTTCCAGCTTTGTCTATGTTTCTGCAAAGGACATGATCTCATTCTTTTTGATGGCTACACAGTATTCCATGTATATGTGTATATGTACCACATTTTATTTTTCCACTCTGTCATTGATGAACATTTCGGTTGATTCCATGTTTTTGCTATTGTGAATAACGCTGCAATAAACATCGGCATCTATGTGTCTTCAGGTAGAATGATTTATATTCCTCTGGGTAAAACCCAGTAATAGAATTGCTAGGTCAAATATTAGTTCTGCTTTTAACTCTTTGAGGAATTGCCATACTGCTTTCCACAATGGTTGAACTAATTTACACTTCCACCAACAGTCTATAAGTGTTGCTTTTTCTCCATAACCTCACTAGCATGTGTTATTTTTTGTTGTTTTAATAATAGCCATTCTGACTGGTTTGAAATGGTATTTCATTGCAGTTTTGGTTTGCATTTCTTTAATGACTGTGTTATTGTGCTTTTTTTCTTATGCTTGCTGGTGGCATGTATATCTTCTTTTGAGAAGTGTCTGTTCATGTCTTTTACCCACTTTTAATGGGATTGTTTTTCTCTTGTAAATTTATTTAAGCTTTATATAGATGTTGGGTATTAGACCATTGCCAGATGCTAGTTTGCAGATATTTTCTCCCATTCTGCAGGTTGTCTGTTTACTCTGTTGATAGTTTCTTTTGCTGTGCAAAAGCTCTTAAGTTCGATTAGATCCCACTTGTCAATTTTTGCTTTTGTTGCAACTGCTTCTGAGTCTTTTGTCATGAAATCTTTGCCTGTTCCTATGTCCAGGATGGTATTGCCTATGTTGTCTTCCAGGGTTTTCATACTTCTGGGTTTTACAATCAAGTTTTTAGCTTGGTTGATTTTTGTATATGGTGTAAGGAAAAGGTTCTGCTTCAATCTTCTGTATATGGCTAGCCAGTTATACCAGCACCATTTATTGAATAGGGAGTCTTTACCCCATTGCTTGCTTTGTCAGCTTTGTCAAAGATCAGATGTTTGTAGATGTGTGACCTTTTTTCCAAGCTCTCTATTCTGTTCCATTGGTCTATGTACCTGTTTCTGTATCAGTACCATAGCTAACCAGGGAGGTGAAAGATTTCTACAATGAGAATTAAAAAACATTGCTCAAAGAAATCAAATAAGATACAAACAAATGGAAAACAGTCAATGCTCATAGATAGGAAGAAGCAGTATCATTAAAATGACTGTGCTGCCCAAACCAACTTACAGATCAGTGCTATTCCTATCAAGCTACCAATGACATTCTTCACAGAACTAGAAAAACAAACTATTTTAAAATTCATATGGAACCAAGAAAGATCCCAAATAGCCAAGGCAATCCTAAGCAAAAAGAACAAAGCTGGACGCATCAAGTTACCTGACTTAAAACTATATTACAAGGCTATAGTAAGAAAAAAAATCAAAAGAATACTATTTTACGGCCTGTGAAAATTTTATGAAATTCAAAGTTTGCTGTCCATAAATATTTATTGGGGCATATCTACACTCATTCATTTACATGTTATCTATGTCTGCTTCAGTGCTGTAACAGCAGAGTTGTTTTGACATAAATAATGTGGTCTGCAAGCCTAAAATATTTACAATCTGACCTTTTATAGAAAAAAATTGTCAACCTCTGTTTTAAAGCCTCTGAGCCTCCAGTGTCCTCTCTACCTCTTCGAGCCTCCAAATTGTTGTTGTTGATATCTTCTTTCAAAATATTTTAAATTTGTCTCAAATCTTTTTAATTTGCTCTACTGTGTGCTTCTCAATTTGACCCAACCTGCTGCTTAAGCCTTATCTCCCATCCCTTCTCAAGGTCCACTCTAATTGCATCACATTTCTTACTCTTTTCCTTAAATGGCAAGTGCTTTTTTTTTTCATGAATGTTTATGCATTGGCATATGCTTTCATTTCTTGGGATATCCCTTAAGACTTTTTTAACCTGTGAAATCCTGATTGTCTCTGGAGTAGGTTGAATAGTGGTCCTACCCTCCTAAGTTCCAAGAAAGAGGCCAACCTGTAACCAATGAATGTAATCTTATTTGGAAAAAAGTCTTTGTAGATTTAATTAAGGTAAGAAACTTGAGGTGAGATCATCCTGGCTAGGCCCCACATCCAATGACAAGTTTTCTTAGAGGGTTAAGGGGAAAGGACATGCAGAGGAAGAGGTGATACAAAGGCAGAGGCAAAGACTGGTGTGATGTGCCTACAAGCCAGCAGCCAACCTGTGCTAGGAATGACACATGAAACGTGCTCTTCCTCACAACCTCCAGCAGCAACCAAGTAAGCTAACATCTTAATTTCAGATTTCTGGCCTCCAGAACTATGAGAAAATAAATTTCTGTTGTTTTCAGCCACCGTTTGTTGTGATTTGTTATAGCAGCCCTGAAAATGTAACACGTCCTCTAAACAACCCAGCTCAAATGTCATTTTATGAAGGATTATCTTATTACATGCTCATTCCTCTTTTGTGTTATAGCATTTACCACATTTTATTTCAGTTTATTTTTTCAAGTGTTTATCTTCTCTAAAAGCTCTGAACTTGTCCAGGATAAGAATAAGAACTTAGTTTTATTTTATCCCTCACATTTAGCATGGTATCTGGCATACAGTGACTACCCCATATTTATTGAATGAATGAATGAATGATAATAGAATATCAGATGACATAGCAAGCCTTGGTTAGAGTCGGTTTATTGGTATTCTGTATTTGGTTCCGCTACTTAAAAGTTTGACCACATGACACTTTGATCCTCAACTTGCCCATCTGTAAACTATGAGAGTGGAACTAAGACTTTTCCCAGCTGTGAAATTTTAAGATGTCTCATTTCTTTTGAGTGATTTCTTTCATGTCAGTTTCTGTTTTTGTGATTGAATATAGAGAAAAGTATCTTTCAGATTCTTCAGGGAAAACTATCACACCTCTAACATTTTATGAGATATATACATATCTATAAATATAGTTTGTTTAAAAATATTTTAATGGTTCCTATCCCTTTCTTTTGTTTCTGGAGCAAACCTAGAAATAACCTGATAAGAATATGTGAAAAATTTTCTGTTGTTATGTCTACAGCAAACAAATTTTGTGGCTTTGAAAGGTGAACCTGTACGCTTTGATAATGAATCTAGTGTTGAAACTAAAATTTTTTCAGGGATACATTTTATAATAGTTATTAATCATTTGAGGTGTACATATTTCACAATAATACAAAAATAGAGGCATATAAAATACATACAATTTATTATAAAGACAAATACAACTGCAATGTGCCTAACTAATTTATTGTTTGTAATCAGCTCTGAAATTAGTTTTCTTTTGGATAGCTCAAATTATTTATTTTTTAATGGTCTGTTTTTGATATTTCTGTTGTGCCAAAATGCTAATGCATCAGTCCATTGATGATATAAGCACTTGAGTATCCACATGTGAGGAACACAAGTTAAAAGTCAACACAACATATTATTTGGACATTATTTGCATCAATGAAGATGTACCTTTATATAGGCCCTTATTCAAAGTGCTGTTAAAACTTTGACTCAGAAAATCACTTGCAAGATAATTACCCCCACAAAGAGATAAGAACATAGAAATGTCAGTATAGTCATAGAATGAAGGCTAAAAGAAAAACTACTGGATGAATTGGAGTCAGAAGTTGAGAACCCAACTTTACAATGTAGCCAAGTATTGTTTTGAAAGGAATTAGGAATCCTCATAAAAGCTAATTAATTTGGAGACCACTTAAAAACCACACTACTTGCCTAAAATGGAAGAAAATCTAGAAGTCTCATGCATTTCAAACTTGAATCTTTTCTTCCATGCTGTTCACAGAATTCTCTTTCACCTTTTAAATACAGCTCATTTTTATTGAGACCCTATTATGTGCATGGATCTGTACCATTGATTACAAGTATAGAATTTGATCTGATTATTAAAACCAACACTTCTGTAGTCTTTCTTCTTGATTATGTAAGGCATATACAATGCAGATACTTTCTTGGTGTTAATTAAAGTGACACAGTTGAGAAGGCATCAGAACAAGCAGCAATCAGTAAAAATCAATGTTTTCTGAAGGCCTCCAAGCAGAAGAGGGGGCTGGAGCTGGGCTTTCCAGGAGGGGAGAGACCAGCATGGCAGGGAGAAGACAAGCCTGCAATAAAGAGGTAGGAATAAGAGTAACGTTCTTGGAGGGAGTGGAGGAATGCATAGGTAGGTAAAGATCAACCATGAGGTACAAGTTATGTTGGAGAGATCCACATTTAAATCATCCTAGAAATATCGTGTTGTGTTCTATAAAGTCTTATGGAAGAATAAACTCTTATTAATTGAAAGAACCTCATGGTCCTTTGAAGTAAAAAATCCCCTTATGAAATCTCACTCTCCAATTTATAAAATATTGAGAACATATTATTTAGTCTATTTAGATTTACACAGGTACTGCATATTTTGCAAGTCTCCCTATACAGGTATTAATATATCTCAACAGCATTGACACTGATAACTTCATTTTTGAAGTTGGAATCGACCTTAGTTCATGTAATTTCACTCTCATACAATGTTTAAATTAATTAATTTTGGCATTTATTTTTTATTCATCCTGTAACTGTTCCAGCATTTATATTTTCTTATCTCTTTATGGGAATATCAGTTGATAGGTTAATCTACTGATCGACTGATTGATTTTCTGCACTCTTTCCCAACACATTCTCTAATGGTAGTAGAAGACATTCTTAGGAGTTACAGGACTTGAATTAGGAATCATGGCCTATGAAACTTCTGTATTCCATTAATGTCTCTAGTACATTTTTTTTTGCTTCCCGCAACAAGAGAACAATTTTCATCTAAAGCTTGAATTGCCTCAGGAATGTGAGAAGAGTTAATCTTATTCACAGTAATTGTCAGAGAAGAATGAGAGGAAACAGTTACAGATTTTTTTTAAAGGTCATTTTTAAATTTAATGTAATCTCAATCAAAATTTAAAATGGGGATAGCCTATGTAACCAGGGCTTGCTAGAGTTGAATCAGCAGAAATAAAAATCTGTCGGAGAGCCTGGGCCCTCTTTCCTTAAGATGGTTGTTCCCCTATAAAGATGTTATAGTTGCTCACTTTTACTGTTGTGGATATATGTACTGAATTTGACATCTACTAATTGGGAGACAAAGAAAGTCTGAATTTACCTTGTAATCCCTAGACCATAGAAGAATTTTGTCAGGACTATTTTAAAATCTTTCTCCAAGCTGTGTTGTGGACTAAATTTCTCTTCCCCTCTATCCCTGGGGACATTGGTCATTCAAACCAGGACACTTTTGAGGGTGAAAGGTAGTGCTAAAAAAGAAATCCATGAATTAATCTATAAGAGGTATACACTGAATCTCTTCTGGGCAAACCAGAACATATTTCTTCCCAAAGTAGAAACCTCTTCCATTATTAATTATCCCCAAATTTTCTTCTGACAGCTGTGAACATGAGCTACACTGGCTCAAATTCCACCCAGATCCTCTTAAACTCTTCTAAAACACATTTTAGAATTATAAAACCATGATCAACAAGCTTCCTTCACTCTGTTGTATGCTCTCTTTCACTAGAAAACTGATCAGACACTTCAGTGGTCATTTGAGGCTCATCTGTGATACTTACTGCAGGGTACTTTGGGTTGGCTCTTCCCTTAAAGACCCTCAAGATAAGCATATTTTGGTCTTTCCTTCGGACCTATCAGATTATTGAAAGAAGCATCTTCTTTTTTTTTTTTTTGAAACGGAGTCTTGCTCTGTCAGCAGGCTGGAGTGCAGTGGCGCAATCTCGGCTCACTGCAAGCTCTGCCTCCTGGGTTCAAGCAATTCTCCTGCCTCAGCCTCCCAAGTAGCTGAGATTACAGGAACGTACCACCACACCCAGCTAATTTTTGTATTTTCATTAGAGATGAGGTTTCACCATGTTGACCAGGATGGTCTCGATCTCCTGACCTCGTGTTCCGCCCACCTCAGCCTCCTAAAGTGCTGGGATTACAGGAGTGAGCCACCATGCCCAGCCAAGAGAAGCATCTTCTAACTCCCTTCACAGAAAGTATTAATCTGGTTGCTAATTTTCAAAAAGATGAGTAGGGAAAGAGGGCAGAAAAGTGGATGTCATCATTAGTATGTGAGTGTTCATTAAATTTCCTTCTTTTCAATATGACACCACCACACTCAACTATGCCTGATATCGCCTGTGCAGACACCCTTTGTTTTACCCTCTCCTGAGAAGAGATTTCTAGGTTTTCCTGGGAGGAGGAGAGTTATTTGGCTATGCAGAGTCAGTGAGGCAATCTGAGGCTTTACTTGCTTTTCAAACTTCCAACTCATTCTCTTACTTTGCCTTCATTCTGACCTCTACTTTTAGAGGTAGCTGATGCTACCAATTTCTTAATGTGGGTTATGTGATTTAACTGCAATTGCTTATGAATTTTTTCACTGCCAGCCTAGAATTCACCTTGCTTGAATTCACCTTGCTTGAATATTCTCAAGCAGTCACCTTTTTGTCATATGTGTTTTTTGCTTACTTTCCCCGTTTTCTGAATTCCTTTTCTTTTTCCCTTAAAGATTTATGCATTAAAAATCTCTTCATTATCATTTTAATGACGATATAATACATTTACTAAGGGAACAAAAGTAAATGAATGTGTTTGATTTTCCTTCTTTTTCCAGATTTAAACAGCATTTTAAAATTAGATTATATTTTGCTACTTACTAGTGTCTAGAAATGCAGTCAGTTTGGTATACTGGATTTATATGTAGAACCTCTGCTGAACTCTCTTATTAATTCTAAAAATTAGTCTGCAGATTCTTTTAGGTTATTCCACATCCAATTCTGTATTCAAACCACTCCAGTCAGTCTTCCACTCCCAGTACTTGACCAAAATTGCTCTTGCTATGGCTACTAGTTTCCCCTATTTTGCAAAATCCAGGGGATGCTTTTCTGCTGTAATTTTAATTGGTGTGTTTCAGCAACATTGCATACAACTTACTTATTCCTTCTTCTTGAGGTTCCTTTTCTTCTTGGCTTTGTTAGCATCTTACTCTTCCAGATTCTCTTCTGTTTCTTTGGATGCTTGATTTGATAGATCTTTTTCCTTTAGCCACTTGGAGTTTCTTAGTTTTATTCCTTGGCTCTTTCCTGCTACCATTGTTGTCATCACTATCAACAACAGCAACTGTCATTGACATCATTACTAATATATAATTAGCTGTAACAACTCTCACAACCATTTCAGGTTTCTAAGCCTTTGAGCTTGAAAAATCAACTCTACAAATTTCCTAATTGTTCAAGCAATTGACAAATCTATAGGCATATCATGACTTGTAGGGTAGGAAAAACAGGGTTTAAGCCCAAATATGTTAATTATGATAAATGCAAAATATCTAATAAATTCTTATATTTTAATCATCAAGAATTATTCTAGTAATAAGCTTACTTCAAAGTTTCAGTCTGGGTTATAAGTGGCTAACTAAACTAGACAGTATGGTTTGGTTAGGTCAGACAGCAGAATCAAAATGAATTGTTCCCAACTATATTAACTATACAGCACAATATATCGATTATTAAATACTTCTGTGGTAAACTGGATTAGATGGTTTGATTATTCTAAGGCAATTTAGTAGAAATCCGACACAGTAAAGGGTCTTATTCAAGTATGAAAAATTGCTTTATTGTTAAGTCTGCAAAGCAATTCTTTCACGAAAATTTTGAACTTTAGTGAACTTTATACCTGTTTCAACAAGATACTACCTTCTCTATCACCGAAGAGCATCATTGTCCTTATATAATAATAATAGATAATAATAATAACAATTATTATTATATCTGCCATTTATATTTAAAATGGTCAGTCTACTAAGCACTTTCGTTTAATTCTTAAAATAACTCTGTCAGGATAAATATGATTATTTCCATTTTCTTGAGGAAACTTGGATTTAGAGATGCTGTCACGTTTTTTGGGCCCCAGAATTAAAAAGCTATGGAGCTGGGATTCAAATGTAAGTCTGATCTGACTGCCATCATAGATCCTGTCTGACTGCAAAGTTACTTGAATCTTTGAAGTAAGCTTATCACTGTATACGAGATAGCATATATTTTTGTGTATAGATGTGTGTGTGTGTGTGTGTGTGTGTGTGTGTGTATGAGAGAGACAGAGAGACAGAAACAGAGAGAGAGAGAGAGAGAGAGAGAGAGAGAGAGGTAAACTTTTTTCCACTTAGTATTTTATAGCTAAATTTTGTATTAAGGTTCCCATTTACTTGTATTTTCCTTCTGAATGAATATCTACCATTTGACTTTAATTTTGATTCTTGAAAATAACCTGAATTTCTTGGCAATCTTATAGGCACATGTCATAAATGATACTGACATAATTTTCTTCTTGGAATAAAATTTTTAATTTTGAGCATTTATAGAAGTATGATTCTAAATCTCAAACAATAATTATCATTTGTGTGAAGAATCCTGTGCATCCATGCATGTGTGTATGTGTGTATGTATGTACGTGGTTGCAGTAATTCTTGTTATTGTACACATATTGATACAAAGGCATTCAGATGTTTAAAAAACATCATAAGGTGCGTTTGCTCTGTTTCCTAATTCTCATGCCCTGCAATCTGGTGTCTGATGCTACTCCTCCTCATAAAACTGATTTGATAATATTACCATGGAGCTACTTCTTGATAAATCTAATGAACTACTTTTAGTCATTGACATGTTCCTACCTCTTTTTTTGTTCCTACCTCTTCCTCCAACTCTTACACCTTAGTCACTCCCAGCTTCTTGAAGTACTCTTTCTCATTGGTTTATTGACCTAATGTTTGTTAGTTTTTATCTATTTCTGCTGCTTCTCAATGAACATTGTGGGTTCCATTTTCTCTGCTTTTACCATATCTAGGAGTTTTTTTTCTTACCCTGGATATTCCATGAGTCATCTTATCAACTTCTGTGATTTAATTTTTGCCAAGTTTCCCCACAGATATTTCACTGATATATATCTAATTTCTGACCCCTAAACTTGTACACAAATTACTTTTGGGAGCATTTCTTTTGGCATGTCTCAAAGGCACTTTAGTGAGTCTCAAATGAAATTCATCATTTCCCATTAATTTTCAACTCTTCCTTTTCCAGTATTTTCTATGTCAGTAAATCGTACCACTGTCTGGTAACTTGTGCCAAATTCCAAACTGGGGAGTCATTTCATGTTGCTTTTTCATGCTCAATCTCTGTAACATCTTATTTTTTATTGCTATCCTTCCAATTTTTACATGTTTATACATTGTCACTGCTAATGCCTTAGTTCAGTTAATCATGATCTCCCACTTTGATTACTTGCAACCTCTTTTTAAATTAATTTTATTGATATGAAATATACTTGCAGTAAAACACACAGATTTTAGCATATAATTCCCATAGTTTTGAAAAATATATATACCTGTGTAATAACACTCCAATAAAAATCAGGAACATTTATATCACTCCAGACGATTTTCTTTAACTCCTTTCCAGTTGATCTTCCAAACCTCATGCAAAGGCCATCACTCTTCTGATTTCTATTTGTTTAGATGACTGTGACTATCCTTTAACTTTATATAAATGGGATCAAACAGTATGTTCTCTGGTGTCTTTTAGTCAAAATAAAGTCAAAATAATGTTTGTGAGATTTATCTATTTTATTGTATGAATCTGCAATTTGTTCTTTTTTATTGTGGAGTAGTGTTCCACTGAATCATGATAAGACAATTTGTTTATCTATTCTCTGATAAACAAATAAAAAGGATAAAGTATATGTTTCAGGTAGGGCGATATTTTGGTGATGTGCGTATTGTATAACAACTATGTTGTAGATTTTCTGTTGCAGTGAAGTAGGAATGCAATATATTTCTATTTAAACAGGAATAATAATTTAATTGGTTATGTAGGTGAAACTGTAGTAGGAAAGTCTTTTCTAGTGAAGGCTTTTATTGGATCTGAAAATTTAGATACTTTTCTTGCTTAATTGTTCAAA
Source organism: Alouatta palliata (assembly GCA_004027835.1). Lineage (NCBI taxonomy): Eukaryota > Metazoa > Chordata > Mammalia > Primates > Atelidae > Alouatta > Alouatta palliata. The sequence goes on along the minus strand of PVKV010025545.1, from coordinate 7,589 downwards.
AGTTGGCTGTGAGACTGTGCAAGTAGGTTACTGCCTTTATTAGAACTGTTATAAAAGATGGCTATTTTAAGCAAATAGAACAATCACCTGTAATGTTTGTGCCCTCAACAGATGAAACACCCAAGGGAAAGGAATTCAAATTCATTTTCTTTATTACTTAAGCATTTTCTGAGAAAAGCAACAATTCAAAGCTTAAAGGAAAATGAAAATAAGTAATATTTTGCTCAGTTTATATGTTTTGTTTTTATTACACTCAATTTATGAATTTGAAATAAAGATAGTGTGATATGGCACTGCCACCAATTTGTTATCTAAGCTCAGGTAAGAAAATATTCCTGGTGTCTCAACTTTTTCATCTATAGGACTTCCATAACATGACTATTTTACTAATCTGATATAATAGTTCTGAGAACATTTTCAAATAGTTACTTTCAATTTATATAGCCCCAACATTAGATAAAGGTTAGCTTACATTTAATTGTCTTCTCTCTACTTTTATAAAATTTTATTCTCTATACACTAACATATGCAGCATAGTGGTAAAAATAGTTTTATCACATTGGGAACACATTTTAATACTTCAAATATAATGAAGTTTGTAGTGTAAATATAGTTCTAAAAGGTTAAATACTAATTAGGCTAGTTACTTGCACCTGAGAAATAGTTGCAAAATAATTACTCTTTTTACTCTATAGTAAGAATAAATGAGAAAAGTCTGTAAACTGCTTGACTTTGATATTCTTAGAGAAAGGCATGGACACAAGATGATAATTTTAGTGTTCAGAAAGAATGTTCCATTCATTTATTCAATGAATATTTGAGCACCTATAATGAGCCAGACATTGTTGTAGGCACTGGGGATACAGCAGGGAATAAAACAGACAATAGTTGCAGCCTTCACCATGCTTCCAAAATAATGTGTTTGTCTTATTCTCCTTAATTGTAATTTTAGATCAATTTTTAAATTTATTTTTTCTTTCTTTTTTGAATTAGCAAAGTTTTGAAAATTGATGCATAATAGATGCACATATTTTGAGGTACACGTGATATTTTTATACATTCATATAAAGGTAAACGTTAAATCAGGGTAATTGGGACAGCCATCACCTTAAGTATTTATCTTTTCTTTATGCTAGGAAGATTCAGTTTCCTGTCTTCTAGCTATTTTGAAATGCACAACATATTATTATTAACTATAGGCACTCTTCTGGCGTATCAAACACTCAATTGTATTTAATACTATAAAAATAAATGTTTGGACAGTTGTGGCAGAACAGTATGTGACCAAATGTATGTGTCCCAGTCAATCTGCATGAGTCCACAGAGCCATTAGTGATTTCTAATTGCTTATGGAAGTTGATTCTTTTGGTTCTATCTCTAAATATAGTCCTATGTATGGTAATAGTTTAATTAATCAGTCCAATACAACAATCGAACACATAGTAAATTTGGCCTTAGTTCTTATCTTTTAAAGCGTTTTCTTTACTTTGTGAATCATCCAAGTTTTACAAAAGTGTTTCGAGTTTCTTAAAGGAAGAGATTTTATTTTCCAATAGATCTTGGTTCGGAGAACAAAGTCCAATGAAGATATGATGGTTTCTCCGTTGATTTAAGCAATATAGATAGCCAAATTGGATAGATAAACTGAAAGTTCTCAGTAGGGCTTGAATTATCTTGCTGAAACTATGAATTCGATATAAGAATGTAAGAAATCTTATGTTCAATTAAATTAATTGTCCATGGCGCATGATAGTTTATGGAAAAACACGATATTTACTCTCCGCAATATCAATCTATCTTGAACATCCGTTACGTTCCCTTAGTAATATACTATGTATCAATGCTCTGCAAATAAATGTTCTACAAAGACATTTTGATCTTATTTCTATTTTCAGTCACTACTATCTCTTTAGCAATGAGTTTATTACCACTTGTGTATACTTCATTTGCATATGTAGGTAACTGCATAAACTTTACTTTTCAAAATACCTACCTGAGTATACAATAATGTGGAATACAGGCTTGATATGGTTTGGCTTTGTGTCCCCACCCAAATCTTATCTCAAATTGCAATCCCCAAGTGTTGAGGGAGGGACCTGGTGGGAGGTAATTGGATCATGGGGGCTGTTTCCCCCACGTTGTTCTCATGATAGCATTCTCATAAGATATTTTGGTATTATAAGCGGCAGTTTGCCTGCTCTCTCTCTCTCCTGCTGCCAAGGGAAGACATCCCTTGTTTCCTCTTTGCCTTCTTTATAGCAGAGTGAGAAGGAACTAAAACAGGAAATTGGTCTCACAGAGGCAGATAGTGGGTACTGCTACACAGATAACCTGAAAATGTGGAAGCAACTTTGGAACTAGGTAACAGGCAGAGTTTGGAACAGTTTGGAGGGCTCATAGAAAGACATGGGAGGAAGGAAGATGTGGGAAAGTTTGAAACTTTCTAGAGTCTTGTTGAATGGTTTTGACCAAAATTCTGATAGTGGTATGGATTATGAAGTTCAGGCTGAGGTGGTCTCACATGGAGATGAGGAACTTATTGGGAAATGGAGCAAAAGTCACTTACTATGCTTTAACAAAGAGACTGGTAGCATTTTTTCACTGCCATAGAGATCTGTGAAACTTAGAACTTGAGAGAGATGATTTAGGGTATCTGACAGAAGAAATTATTATTATTATTATTATTATTGTTATTGAGATGGAGTTTTACTCTAGTTGCCCAGGCTGGAGTGCAATGCTATAATCTCGGGTCACTGCAACCTCCACCTCCCAGGTTCAAACAATTCTCTACCTCAGCCTCCTGAGAAGCTGGGATTACAGGCATGCACCACCATGCCAGGCTAATTTTGTATTTTTAATAGAGACAGGTTTCTCCATGTTGTTCAGGCTGGTCTCGAACTCCGGATCTCAGGTGATCCACCTGCCTCAGACTCCCAAAGTGCTGGGATTACAGGCATAAGCCACTGCGCCTGGTTGGTAGAAAAAATTTCTAAGCAACAAAGCATTTAAGAGGTGACTTGCTTTTTTCTGAAAGTGTACATTTATATGTGTTCACAAATAGTTTGAAACTGGAAGTTATGTTTAAGACAGAAACAGAGCATAAAATTTGAAAAATTTGTACCCTGACCATGTGGTAGAAAAGATAACCCCATTTTCTGTGGAAAAATTTAAGCCAGCTGCAGAAATTTGCATAAGTAATGACGAGCTGAATGTTAATCACCAAGGCAATGGGGAAATGTCTCCAGGACATGTTAGAGATCTTCAAGACAGACCCTTCTATCACAGGCTAGAGGCCTGGGAGAGAGAAATGATTTCATGAGTCAGGTCCAGGGCCCCTTTTCTCTGTGAAGCCCTGGGACTTGGTGCACTGTGTTTCATTTGCTCCAGCTCCAGCTGTGGCTAAAAAGGGCCAAGGCACAGCTTGCACCACTGCTTCAGAGGCTGCAAACCCCAAGCCTTGGAAGTTTCCATGTGGTGTTGAAACTATAGGTACACAGAAGTCAAAAACTGAGGCTGGGAACCTCTGCCTAGATTTCAAAGGATGTATGAAAATGCCTGGATGTCCAGGCAGAAGTCTGCTGCAGGGGCAGGGCCCTCATAGAGAACCTCTGCAAGGGCAATACAGAAGGGAGATGTGGGGTTGGAGCCCTCACACAGAGTCCCCACTGGGGCACTGCCTAGTGGAGCTGTGAGAAAAGGACCACCATCCTCCAGATTCCATAATGGTAGATCCACTGAAATCTTGCACTGTGTGTCAGGAAGAGCTACAGACACTCAATGCAAGTCCATGAAGGAGATGTTCAAGGCTATGGGCGCCCACCCCTTTCATCAGCATTCCCCGGATGTGAGACATGGAGTCAAATGAGATTATTATGAAGCTTTAAGATTTAATGACTGCCCTATTGGCTTTCTGACTTGCATGAGGCCTGTGGCCTCTTTGTTTTGGGCCATTTCCTCCATTTGGAATGGAAACATTTACTTTATGCCTGTACCTCTATTGTATCTTGGATGTAACTAACTTGCTTTTGATTTTACTGGATCATGGGTGGAAGGGACTTGCCTTGTTTCAGATGAGACTTTGGACTTGGACTTTTGGATTAATGCTGTAATGAAATAAGACTGTGAGAGATTGTTGAGAAGGCATGATTGGTCTTGAAATGTGAAAGGGGCATGAGATTTTGGAGGGGCTGGGGCAAAATGACATGGTTTGGCTTTGTGTCCCCATCCAAATCTCATCTCAAATTTTAATCCCTAGGTATTGAGGGAGGACCTGGTGGGAGGTGATTGAATCATGGGAGCAGTTCTCATGATAGGTGAGTGAGTTTTCAGGAGATCTGATGATTTCATAAGTGGCAGTTTCCCCTGCTCTTGTGCCACTGTGGGAAGATGTCCTTTGCTTCCCCTTCACCTTTTGACATGATTATATTTCTTTATAACAGTGTAAGAATGGACTAATACACAGCTTAATTCATCCCTTTTTTGGGTCTTATTCTTGCTCACTTCTTATCTTTCTTATTTGAAGAGTTTGAATTTCTAGCTGATTTTATGTGGAAAACTTTATATCCTTTTGCTCTTTTATAACCTAGACTCATTCTTCTATGAAATATTTTATGATGGAAAGCAATGATAATTATGCATACATCCATAAGGAGGGTGACCACAGTTTTGTTGATGGGTAGTATTTACCTTATTACTATATAAGGATGATGAGCATTCTGTTGTTCTTATTGTTACAGCAGCACATTAAATGATTGTTTTGAGATAATAGCTCAGATACTGTTTTGATCTTGATCTTCTCTACATTGTGTATTGAATAGATTTCCCAAAACTAAATACTGATAACACTTTTGTATTCTGCTACAAATCACATACTAGATTAGATATTCTTTTGATTTTGATTTTGACCTCCACCACATTGTGTATAGATTTCCCAAAACTAAATACTGATAACACTTTTTACCCTGCTACAGATAACATACTAATTGTAATGTGATTTCATGCTAGTACTGAATATTCACACTAACAATACTTCTCAATTCATGAACCATTAACATTCTTTGAACTCTTATAGATTAGTACATTTACCTGTATTTGCTAGTTTGTATGTAACTCATTGTTTTTGTAATCCCCTTCAATCCTACTGGTAGAACACTGCCTCCTATGTGAAGTCTTCATTTATTAAAAGAAAAGCATATTTGGACATTCTTGTCTTCTTCTATCTCAATGCCTTTTTCTTTTCTTGTTTTTATCCTAGTGCCTTTTAAAGTTAACTCTTAAATCATTATCAATGTGATATATTAAAGATGTTCAGTAAGTTTAATTGATCATTTCAAATTAATACATTTGAAATTATTTTTTCTTTAACATTTCAAATATGGAATTTTTGCATATGCATACATCTGGCATGTTATAATCTTCAAGTTCATCCTCTTTAAAATGATTAGTTTCAGTCAGCCTGAATGTGTAGCTTTTACTTAGACTGTAAAATGAATTTCAGAACTAATAAATCTGAACATTTAATTATTCCTTCAGTACAGCAATGTGATGTATTAAAGATGTTCAGCTTTAGGAGCACATGTTGAAACTAAATGTGGACTTCAGAGACATTACTTTTTCTAATGCTGAAAAATCATAATTAAGGGTTTATATAAGCACAGAAATCTTTGCACATTCACTGTATCTGTGAAATATTATAGGAAAATAATGTTTAGAGCTTATCATACACTAATGGAATTATCTAAAATTGAACTTCAGTGGCTACTAGAGGGTCAGATACTATGGGACATTGTGCATACCTGCGGTTTACTGTTCTTAGAACAGACATATTTCTAGGGTAGAGGCAGAGAACAATTTAGTCCCATATGTGAAGATCAGAACTTACCTCTTCTCATTTTCCTTATGTAGACATGTGGCTACTTCCTGAATCGAGATCATTTAGTCTAAAGAATGTGAATGTTGTTTAGTGCATTCTCTGTAGAAAAAGAAAAAATTTATATTCTCTTTAGGCTGTCTTAACAAAATCCAGAAAACTCTGACACTTAGGGAAAAAAGACCAGAACCAGATGAGAAAGACCTTTTGTTATTTACTACAGGCATTGTTTTCCTCCCTAAGTTTCATGGAACACACTAAAGAGCATTTGAAACTGCCTCATGTGGTTTGTTCCCTACAGTCTGACATGGCACCATTCCATAATTTAATAATGACATGAGCAAGGCGATTATAAGCTGACCCATAAGAGACCAATGTAAGCTGATCTCTCTGCTCTGCAGATGACACAAATAGAAAGCTTTGAACAACAGCAGAAAGACACACTGTCACTTGTCTTTTTCCCCTGAAAAAACCGGGACACATTCTGCTCAGCCAACATGTTCCCAGAGGAATGTGATCTAACTTCCACTTTTCACACAGTAAGAAGCAACACCATAGACCTGTAGGGAAGGTGATGGCAGCCTGGGAGGAATTTGGATAAGTGTTTGTCACTCCAGTGTTTTCATGTGACCTGACTCTCATTCTCAATTTAGCTACATCTTGACCTGAAAATGCAGCCACAATATGCCTCAGTTCATAATGGGCATGCCTGTCCTTTCCCTTTTCCCACCCCATTCAGCCTCTTTCTGATCTCCCTTGCAATCTACTAATAGAGCCTGTCTCTAGATGTCTATACATGTATTTACACTCTGTTTTTCTCTGTGGGGACTTTATTTGCAGAAAGAGAAAGTATATTTGAGTCCCTGAGATATATACAAAGATATCTATCCCAAAGCAGCTTATGCAGTTCTCCACTTCTTTGGCCAGATCATCTGATTATTCACATATCTGGCAGCTTCTTTAAGACTGCTCATGTAGTAAAGGAATTAATATTCCCAATTCTCCCTAGCTTGTCTTCCCTCCTCCCTCTATCAAACTACTGATTTTTATGCATAAGGTAATAGACAAGCCTTGGGTGACCTGTTTTTTTTTTTTTTTTTCCTATCCCTCCCTCCCCCTCTTTTTCCCTTGCGGTAAAATAGTGCTGAAGAAAGAGGGCACTAGTGTACAGCCCAGATCGCATCCTTGCACCGACTAGATTAGAGCTGAGGCGTCTGCAAGCCGAGCGTGGCCACGATCCTCTGGCCCCGGGACCATAGCGCTGTCTACCCCGAGTCAGGTACTCAGGTACGTCTTAAGTCCATGTCCTCCAAACAGACTCAGGTGAGCGGACACTTCCTCGGGTGAAACCCACCCACAAAGGCAGACAAAGTTCCAGTCTGTCAGATTTTCCTCCGGGTCCCAGGCGCATTCTCGCTTCTGTATTTCTTTTCATCCTGTATCCTCGGGAGGCGTCGGGACCCATGGTTGCCTGAGTCGTCTTTCTCCTTTTTCTGCCTCACCTTCTGTGCTCTCCTCGCCCGCTCCCATAGCCCTCTTTTCGTCGACTCTCACCTTGAGAAAGGGAGCAGAGGAGGAACGGGAGAGGGAGCCAACTTCAGCCCCGCAGGCAGCTGAGATTTGGCGCCTCTGTCCCCAAGCGGGAGGGTTTGGATATATACCTGCAGAAGCCTTGCAAGGTAACGAGAATGAGGGCGGAGGGACGGTGGGGACTCCAGTG
>PVKV010025544.1:18045-29630 GCA_004027835.1 Alouatta palliata | reverse complement strand
CTCTGGCAAGGTTCAGCTCAGGGGAAGTGCCCTGTCCATCAGTACCATGAGCTCTAGAGGGACTAGAGCTCCAGGTTCCCCAGGCACACACTGGGGCCCCGTGTCTCCACTCATTGACCTGGTTGGTCCCTGGCTTTCCTAGGTTCCAGACATCTAAGGGGGTACGTCAACAGTTCACACCATCATGCCAATTAAATGTAGTGATGCACCCCATATACACCTTACCAGCAATCAACCAAAATGCACTGAGGGGCAAACTCCCAGCCGTGCCTTACAAATAACTGTAGTTGCAGATGTGCAAGGAAATGACAGAGTCTGCCATTAACCCCAGGCCTGCGGCATCTCCAGACTGCCCGGCTCACAGATGGATTGCGCTGAGGGAACGTCAGTGTCATCCGGGAGCCAACCGCAAGCCCATCTCCTTCGGGTCTGGCCAGGCAGTGCCTGCTTTCTCTAAGAGACAGGAAGGAAGACTAGCCTTATCTCCACCCATTAGGCCTGGGATGACCCTGGCTTGGTTGGCAAAACAACCAAATTAGAAGGAGAAGCAGGCCTCAGTGGCCGGAGGACAGATTGTGCTGGCTGTCAAAGCTTTAGTTTTAGCTGCGGAGGAACAGAGAAGGCGCCAGAACAGAGAAGGTGTTCAGAAACATTAATTCTGAAACTTTCAGAATTAATATTTCTCCCCTGTGAAATATTAATCCTGAAAGCTATATGTGCAGGCCCTGGTGAGTGCCCCACAGGCCTCCCCACGGCCCGAGGAGGGAGGTATTCTTTTTTTTTTTTTTTTTGAGATGGAGTTTTACTCTGTTGCCCAGGCTGGAGTGCAATGGTGTGATCTCGGCTCACCGCAACCTCCGCCTCCGGATTCAAGAAATTCTCCTGCCTCAGCCAGGATTGTAGGTGCCCGCCACCACACCTGGCTAATTTTTGTATTTTTAGTAGAGAAGGGGTTTCACCATGTTGTTCAGGCTGGTCTCGAACCCCTGACCTCAGGTGATCCGTGCACCTCGGCCTCACAAAGTGCTGGAATTACAGGTGTGAGCCGCCTAGCTGGAGGGAGGTACTCTTATGAGATCATTCATTTACTTATTTAGAGATAGGACCTTGCTCTGTCCCCCAGGCTGGAGTGCAATGGTGCAATCATGGCTCACTGCAGTCTTGAACTCCTGTGCTCAAGTGATCCTCCCACTTCAGCCTCCCTAGGAGCTGGGACCGCAGGCATGTGCCACCACGCCTGGCTAATTTTTCTGTTTTTTATTTCGCCACGTTGCCCAGGCTGGTCTCGAACCCCTAGGTTCCAGTGATCTTCCTACCTTGGCCTCCCAAAGTGCTAGGATTCCAGGTGTGAGCTGCTGAGCCCAGCGTTATGAAGTCATTTATATGGTTGAGGAAGCCAAGCCGAGCCAGGCAGGAGAGGTGCTCCAGCCAGTGCAACTTGTAAGTGGCGGTTCTGGGATATGCACCCAGGGCAATTCCATGTAAAGGCTGTGCTTTTACATGAGATACTACACTGGGGAGTCTCTCTCTCTCTCTTTTTTTTTTTTTTTGAGATAAGAGTCTTGCTCTGTTGCCCAAGCTGGAGGGCAGTGGTGTGATCTCAGCTCACTGCAACCTCCCCCTCTATGCTGGGGAGTCTTAGTGTTAGCTCAGGGCTATGGCTGAAATGTTTGCGTTTTGCCCTGGCCAAGTTCATATGTTGAAACCCTGACTAGTGTGATGGTATTTGAATATGGGGCTTGGGGAGGTAATTAGGTCAAAAGGGTACAGCGTGTGTAGATGGATGAAAGCCCCTATAAAAAGACAAGAGAGAGCTTTTGCTTCCGCCCTGCTCACCACCATGTGAGGATACCAGGGGAGGCTACCTGCAAGCCAGGAAGACAGTCCTCAGAGATCCAGCGACACCTTGATCCCAGATTCCGGCCGCCAGACCTGTGAGAAAGCGACACCATTGTTTAAGCCCCGGTCTTCAATCTGTTACTGCAGCCCGAGCTGACCACGTACCCAGTGTGAGGCAATGACCTTTTCCTTTACCGTGTGCATGTGGTATTTCTGTGTGCTTCAAATATCACAGGCTGGATTGTCAAGAAGCCGAGGAGGAGCCTTTTGGAAGAGAATGATGCTGAACCCTCTGGGTTCCTGGACAGCCAGTAGCCCTGAGGCAGACACTCAGGACAGGGAGCTTGGAGGGCAGCCCTACATGTCTGAGTGGTCTCTACCTGTATTGACTCAACTTCAAGGCAAGAGCCGCTAAGGACAGAGTCAGGACATTGTACCACCCAAGGCTGCTGAGCTCAGCTGAGAGCAAGTCCAGGGCTGGACGAACCATGCCTGGGGCTCAGGTGGCCCTGGTGGGGCTGAGCACAGTCCCGGAGCTGGCTGGGCTTCTCTGAGACTTGCAAGTCACACAAAATGCCTTCTTTTTTTTTTTTTGAGACAGAGTCTCACACTGTCGCCAGGGCTGGAGTGCAATGGCGTCAGCTCACCGCAACCTCTGCCTCCTGGGTTCAAGCAATTCTCCTGCCTCAGGAGAGAATTTTTTGTATTTTTAGTAGAGATCGGGTTTCACTATGTTGGCCAGTCTGGTCTTGAACTCCTGACCTCATGATCCGCCTGCCTCAGCCTCCCAGAGTGCTGGGATTACTGGTGTGAGCCACTGCCCCCCACCCCAAAATGCCTTCTATTCCATGGAGGGAGGGAGTGGAACTAAAGGGAGGGGTAGTTCTAGAAGCTGGGCCAGGAGGTGGGAGAGGCACCTGGTAAGGGCTTGGGCCTGGCAGTTAGAGGAACAGGCAGAGGGGCTGGGGCTGGGTGCAGAACTGGGGGATGGACCACATGGTGGGGTAGGTGGGGGGAAGGCATGGGGAGGAGGCGCAAGGTGGCCATTATGGGGTTCTGTAAGAGAGTTTGAGGGCAGGGGCCTAGTGTGATGGCTCACACCTGTAATCCCAGCACTTTGGAATGCTGAGGTGGGCAGATCACCTGAGGTCGGGAGTTCAAGACCAACCTGGCCAACATGGTGAAGCCCCATCTCTATTAAAAATACAAAAATTAAGCTGGGTGTGGTGGCTCATACCTGTAATCCCAGCACTTTGGGAGGCCAAGGTGGGTGGATTATGAGGTCAGGAGTTCAAGACCAATCTGGCCAAGATAGTGAAACCCTGTTTCTACTAAAAGTACAAAAATTAGCCAGGCATGGTGGCGGGTGCCTGTAATCCTAGCTACTTGGGAGGCCGAGGCAGAGAATTGCTTGAACCCAGGAGGCAGAGGTTGCAGTGAGCTGAGATTGTACCACTGCACTTCAGCCTGGGCAACAGAGTGAGACTCCACCTCAAAAAAAAAAAGAGAGAGTTGAAGAGAATGGGGGCAGAGGCCCCTGGAGGTGTCTCCTCTTCCTGGATCTCCAGCAGTCCCCACTGTCATCTCACTGAGTCCCTGTGTACTCTGATATTCCTGAATAAGACCCAATTCATTATCATCCTAAAAATTGATTTAGGGGAAAAAAAAAGTAGAGCCTTCAGCTCAGAGAACTGCTGAGCTGGGATGATGGATGGCTTTATTAACATGCTTCAATTTTATATTTATCAAATTAAACCAGCAGCCAGGGGACACTTAATTAAGATTCTTTGCCATCAGTCAGAGGAGAGAAGATGGGGGAGAGAAAGGGCTTATGACCTATATTCTATGAGGAAAGGTTTAAGTGCCCAAAATAATATGCCAGAGGCCCTTGTGAGGGTTTGGTGGCTGGCAGTAATAAGGAGCGTCTTTGCCGTGGGAATCCGAGGACTGGTCCGAGTCTTTCTTCCTTAAGTGTTTCCTCTTTATTAAGCTCTCTCCAGAGATGCGACATCTATTCAGTGCCTGGTCCTGGGGCTCCCCACCCAACACAGTGTCTGTAAAGATGTCAGAGCACAGGGCAGCCAGGGAGCCCAGGCTCCGAGATCAAATCTGGGTTCAAATCCTGACTCTCCTCCTTACTAATTGTGTAATCATGGGCAAGTTACTTCATTAAAAAAAAACTGGGATATAATTCACATGAAATTCACCCCTTTAGATTGCACAATTCGGTGGTTTTTAGTATATTTATAAATTCTTGGTATATTCATGATTGCACACACATCATTGTCCAGCTAAAACATTTCCATCAGCCCTGTGTTAGTCTGTTTTCACCCTGCTGATAAAGACGTACCTGAGGCTAGGCAATTTACGAAAGAAAGAGGTTTGTTGGACTTACAGCTCTGCATGGCTGAGGAGGTCTCACAGTGAGGAGGTCTCACAGTCATGACAGAAGGCAAAGAGGAGCAAGTCACGTCTTACGTGAATGGCAGCAGGCAAAGAGGGCTTGTGCAAGGAAATTCCTCCTTTTAAAACCATCAGATCGGCCGGGCGTGGTCGCTCACGCCTGTAATCCTAGCACTTTGGGAGGATGAGTCGGGCGGATCAACTGAGGTCAGGAGTCTGAGACCAGCCTGGCCAACATGGTGAAACCCCATTTCTACTAAAAATACAAAAAAATTAGCCGAGTGTTGTGGTGGGCCCCTGTAATCCCATCTACTCCGGAGGCTGAGGCGGGAGAATTGTTTGAACCTGGGAGGCGGAGGTTGCAGTTAGCCGAGATCACACCACTGCATTCTAGCCTGGGCAACAGAGTGAGACTGTCTCAGAGCAAAACAAAACAAACCAAAAAACAAAAAACTGGGCTGTGCACTGTAGCTCATGCTTATAATCCCAGCATTTTGGGAAGCTGAAGTAAGAGGATCACTTGAGCCCAGGAGTTGGAAAGCAGCCTGGGCAACACAGAGAGACCCCTCTACAAAAAATAAAAAAAAATTAGCTGAGCATGATGGTGCATGCCTGTGGTCCCAGCTACCTGAGAGGCTGAGGAAGGGGGATAGCTTGAGCCCAGAAGATCAAGGCTACAGTGAATTGTGATTGTGCCATTGCACTCCAGCCTGGGCAACAGGGAGAGACCCTGTCTCAAAACAAAACAAAATGAAAAAAAACCCAAAACTCTATACCCAACAAACCTCTCCACATTCTTTCCTCCCTCCAGCCCTTGGCAACCCTCTTTCTACTTTCTGTCTCCCTGAGTTTGACTCTTTTGGGACCTCATGCAAGTGGAATCCTATAGTATTTGTCCCTTCATGTGTGACTTATTTCACTCAGCATAATGTCTTCAAGGTTCATCTATGTTGTAGCACGTGTCAGAAATCTCTTCCTTTTTTTTTTTTTTTTTTGAGGCAGAGACAGAGTTTTACTCTGTCACCCAGGCTGGAGTGCAGTGGTGCAGTCTGGGCTCAACTGCAACCTCTGTCTCCTTGATTCAAGCAATTCTCTTGTCTCAGCCTCCTGAGTAGCTGGGACTACAGGTGTGTGCCACCACACATGGCTAATTTTTGTATTTTTAGTAGAGACAGGGTTTCACCATATTGGTCAAACTGGTCTTGAACTGCTGACCTAAGGTGATCCACCTGCCTTGGCTTCCCCAAGTGCTGGGATTACAGGTGTGAGCCACCATGCCCGGCCATGAATTCCTTTTTTTTTTTTTTGAGATGGAGTCTCGCTCTGTCGCCTAGGCTGGAGCGCAGTGGGGTGATCTCAACTCACTGCAGCCTCTACCTCCCGGGTTCAAGTGATTCTCCTGCCTTAGCCTCCTGAGTAGTGGGACTACAGGTGTGTGCTACCATGCCTGGCTAATTTTTTGTATTTTTAGTAGAGATGGGTTTTCACCACGTTAGCCAGGATGGTTGGTCTCCATCTCCTGACCTCGTGATCTGCCCGCCTCGGCTTCCCAAAGTGCTGGGATCCCAGGTGTGAGCCACTGTACCTGGCCAAATGTCTTCCTTTTTAAGGGTGAATAATACTCCACTGTATGGACATACCACAGTTTGCTTATTTATTCATTTGTTGATGGACAGTTGGGTTGTTTCCGCCTTTGGCTGTTGTGAATAATGCTATATGCACATAGGTGAAGAGACTCTAGCTTTGAGACTCTAGCTGCACCTCTTTTGGGTTTATACCTAGAAGTAGAATTGTTGAATCGTATGGTAATTCCATTTTAGTTTTTTTGAGAATAATTCCTTTTCAAGGCTGTGTAATGTTTCATCACATGGATAAATCACATTTCGTTTATTCATGCATCCACTGATGAACAACCTGAATTGCTTCCACCCTTTGGTTAAGAGTCGTGCTGCTGTGAACATTCATGTACAAGCTGCTATGTGGATGTGCGTCTTCATTTCTCTTGGACATGCACTTAGCCGTGAAGCTACTTTATTTTCTGGGCCTCAGTGTTTGCCTATGAGACAGGATCGGGCTCTCACATGGTTATTGGCATGAACTGATGAGATGTATGCCTGGTACAGGTGGGTGTTAAAGAAATGGAAGCTAATAATAAAAAGACTTTGTTTCTCTGTGTCTGATTCTCATCCTCAGGAGTTTATAATTTAGTAAACAAATAAGCCACAAACAAAAGCCAGCTCTGCGTCAGGCCCCATGAGAAGTCTGCAGGTGCGATCTTCAGTTTAGAGGTGAGGAAACTGAGGCTCGGAGAGTGATGTGCCAAGGTCTGGGTCGGGAAGGGGAGACAGGACCCAAGACCCATCACAGTCAACAAGGAAGCTGAGAAGAGCCTGACCCATCCTCCAGGCCCCGCTGTGCTCCCAGGGATGCCCAGGCAAGACCCTCACCCCATGGGCTGCCTGTCCCTGACAGGCAGGGAAGGGGGCCGAGCCAGCCTTGGGGGTAGCTGTGTGGATGAATACCCAGTAGATGAGGAAATGCAGGCCAAGAAGAGTCTGAGATTAGTCGGGAACAGTTTCGGGAAGCTGCCTCCAGCGATACCCAGAGTCAGGGAGACACACAAGGAGCTGGTGGAGGAGCATGGAGAGTAGGGGGTGGTGTGGGGCAGGTGCTCTTTGCCTGGCATGGGCTGGAGGCGTGGGATGAACAGTTCACGAGAAGAGGGGTTCTGCGCAGTGCAGTGGGCACAGAGGGCAAGGTGGAAACAGACCTGGCTGACCACTATGTCGGCTGGGCTTAGGGACTGGGGTCCTTCGAACCCTCACCTTTTCCTGCCTCGTCCCCACACTCATCATCCATTCACTGAAAACACCTCTGTCGAATGCGGCTCATGTCAGATGCTGTTCAGGACACTTGGGTGGGCTCAGGGGGCAACAAACTCCTCCTCCTAGCTTGAGCGTGTGTCTATCACCACCCTCTTCTCAAAATTCTCAGAGGACCAAGCAGGGGCCATGGCTCTCCCACAGCATCCTCTGTACTGCCATGGAGGCTGGAGCAGAGGTGGACCGAAAAGGGGTCCATCTGCCACACCCCCCATCTACTTCTCTTCTGTTGGAGATGGGAAGGTCATGGATCTCCTAGGGCGGCAAGCTCCCACTTGGGCCTGGACACCATAAGTTCTTGCTAAACAGGGACAGGTTTCAAGGTGGTCTTATGAGGCACCTCCACCATGGCCTGAAGTCCTGCATCACCCTCGTACGGGCCACAACCAGAGCAGGGGGTGTCTTTGTGTAGCTGCTCCTTTGAGATGATACAGGCGCGTTCAGGGAGCAGAAGGAAGAAAACAAGGCAGCTGGGTGGAGAAGCTCCTCAGTGCTTGGTGGCTTGCTGTGTCAGCCCCTCCTCATGTGGCACCTGCAGCTCTGGGAGGGAGCCCTTTTCCTGGGGCCTGAACTTCCCAGGGCCATACTTGCTCATGCCTGCCCCTTAGACTCCTGGCCCAGGGTTTTGGGTCCAATGAGGGACAGAGGGTAAGCTCATGGACTCTGAGGTCTCCTGGGCCTGAGTTTGCAACTGGATCAGTAGTGAGCCCTTGTACAAGATGTTTCACCTCTCCGAGCCTCAGTTTTTCTTATCTGTTAGTGGGGATATGAGCTCACACATGGGGAGCATTGAGCATCACAGTGCCTGGCCATGGCAGCTCTGAAAGGATGGCATGTCAGTTTCCTATGACTGCTGTAACCACACACACTTCACGGCTTAAAACAACATGAATTTAGCATCTTACATTTCTGGAGGTTGGAGGTCCAAAATGGTCTCTTGGCGTTATGAACCAAAAATAAAATTCTAAGGTCCCCGCTAGCCATCTGAACGGACTCCCTCCTCTCGGCCAGGGCACTCCAAAACTAACCTGAAAAACTGTTCAGACCATGAGGGAAGAGGGGGTCAGACATGCCCCATTAGGCCTTCCTCCCTTTTGGAATTCAGGAAAAGGTGACTAACATGTAACATCAACAAAGACTTCATCTGATAATAAACATTCACGACCTACTCTCTGTGAAGCCTGCTACCTGGAGGCTTCATCTGCATGAGAAAAGTTTGGTCTCCACAACTTCTTATAGAGAATAACAATGAGTAGACACTCCTTTCTATTGACAATAACTCAACCAACTGCCAATCAGAAAAATTTTATTTTTAAATTTATTATTATTACTATTGTTGTTATTATTATTATTTGAGAGGGAGTCTCAGTCTGTCACCCAGGCTGGAGTGCAGTAATGCGATATCAGCTCACTGCAACCTCCACCTCCTGGGTTCAAGCAATTCTCCTGTCTCAGCCTCCTGAGGAGCTGGGATTACATGCGTGCACCACCATACCTGGCTAATTTTTTGTATTTTTAGTAGGGATGTGGATTCACCATGTTGGCCAGGCTGGTCTCGAACTCCTGACCTCAGGTGATCTGCCCACCTCAGCCTTCCAAAGTGCTGGGATTACAGGCGTGAGCCACGGTGCCTAGCCTAGAAAAAATTTAAATCTACCTATATCCTGGAAGCCCTCCCCTCCCACTGCATTGAGTTGTCCTGCCTTTCTGAACTGATCCAATGTATATCTTAAGTGTATCTGATGGATGGCTCAGGTCTCCCTAAAAGGTTTAAAAACACGCTGTGCTCTGACCTACTTGGGCACATGTCTTCAGGACTTCCTGAGGCTGCATGATGAGCACATCCTTAACCTTGGCAACGTGAATTTTCTAAATGGATTGAGACTTGTCTTGGATCCTTTTGGGTTCGAAGAGGCTAAAGTCAAGGTGTCAGCCGGGCTGCGTTCCTGTCAGAGGCTCCAGGGGAGAACCCACCTCCTTTCCTTTTCCAGCTGTTGGAGGCTGCCTGGATCCCCTGGCTTGTGGCCCCTTCCTCCACCTTCAAAGTCAGCAACGGCTGGTGGAATCTTTCTCATGCTGTGACATTCTGGCTCTCTTGTTTTGCCTCCCTCTTCTGTATTTAAGGATCCTTGTGTAGGAGTGACAGAACCTTCTCTCTCTTCCCTGGAGGTTCGATATTCGAGCCTGAAAAATGCACTCAGCAGGAGACAGATGAGCAGGAAGAAAGACACACACATTACGAGGTGCATGTACACAGGGCTCGCGCAGGGTAGGTGCCTCCAAGAAGGGCCAGACGATTGAAGCTTAAATAGCATTTTGAGCTACACAAAGAATTAGGGGCTTACAGGCTCCTGGAAGGTGGTGGTGACCAGCCACGGAGGGTGGGGCAGGAGCTGCCCTGGGAACAAAGGCATTATTATGCAGATAAAGTCACACAAGAGCTCTCAGAAGGACAGGTGAAAAGTCTGTCTAGGTATGGCGTCCTGGGCATGGAAACCTTTAGTCTCTTCTCGGGTTAGTGTAGGTTCCGGGGATAAGACAATTGCATTCCTTCTGGAGGAACTTCCCTTAGATAAGGAAAGCTTCAGGAAAGCTCCTCCCGGTGCTTCAGGAAAGAAAGGATGGAGACCCAGGATGGAGACTGGAAAAGGGCAGAAAGACCTTGGTTCTGAGGATGCTTCTTTAGTTCAAAATACAGCCCTCCATTGGTGCATTCCACATCTGCAGATTCAACCGAGGATGGAAACCATGAAGAAACAATACTAAAAATACAATATTTAACAATAATACTGGCCAGGCATGGTGGCTCATGCCCGTAATTCCAGGACTTTGGGAGGCTGAGGTGAGTGGATCACTTGAAGTCAGCAGTTCGAGACCAGCCTGGCCAACATGGCGAAACTCTGTCTCTACTAAAAATACAAAAATTAGCCAGGCCTGGTGGTGCCCGCCTGTAATCCCAGCTACTTGGGAAACTGAGGCTGGAGAATCACTTGAACTTGGGAGGCAGAGGTTGCAGTGAGCTGGGTGACAGAGCAAGGCTCGGTCTCTTAAATAAAAAAAATAATACAATGAAGCTTAATCTCTGACACACACAAAAAAAGAAAAAGAAATAATAATACAAATTTAAAAATACAGTATAACTATTTACATAGCATTAATGTTGTGTTAGGTGTTATAAGTAATCTAGAGATGCTGTAAGTACATGGGAGGATGTGTGCAGATAACATGCAAATATGATGTAAGGAAACTGAGCATCCCTGGATTTTGGTACCTGCACGGGTGCTGGAACCGATCCTGTGTGGATCCTGAGGGTTGACTGTACTTAGCACGTCAAAGCACCGTATTTTGGGGTGTCATTTTCTGAGTTCCAGCACTTGGGGTTACATTAGGTCTGGAACAGTGAAAAAGCAAAGAACGCACATCACTCCCTTCATTTTTGTTTAAGAGGTCTTTACTCATTCCTGAACGTCTGCTGGGATAATTTTAGAGAACTGAGACAAAATGCAAAACAGCAATCATGTAGTTTTTTAAACTAACTCTGGGATTAAAGGGGAAGTCTGTAAACAACTAGCTATGTTTTGTTGAAGATTTACAGGCACACTGTCACCTGACCAAGGACAGAGACGTTCCCAACCTCTTCCGACCCTCACTGATGTACAGATGTCTGCTGTCCGTTATCACCTCTAGATCCCAACAGCCACCCCTTCCCCGTATCCCCCTCCCATGAAAACTCTCTGGTTGCCCAGGCGCGGTGGCTCACACTTTGAGAGTCCGAGGTGGGCAGATCACAAGGGCAAGAGATGGAGACCATCCTGGCCAACACGGTGAAACCTCATCTCTACTAAAAACACAAAAATTAGCTGGGCATGGTGGCGGGCACCTGTAATCCCAGCTACTCGAGAGGCTGAGGCAGGAGAATCACTTGAACCCAGGAGGCGGAGGCTGCAGTGGGCCGAGAATACACCACTGTACTCCAGCCTGGTGATAGAGCAAGACTCTGTCTCAAAAAAATAAAATAAAATAAAAAATGAAAAAAAACCAAGCTTCTGGCTAGCCTCAAAAATTGGAGCTGTTACTTTAGAACACTAGTTCACCATCTTCCTGGCTTTGCTTAAACCTGCTTTTCCTCCCTCCAACCTTACTGCTCATGTCTGGCTTTTGGGTGTTGAGCAACTGAACCTAGGTTAGGTTGCAGGCCCACTCAGATAATCTAGAATAATCTCTGCATTTTTTTTTTTTTTTTTGAGATGAAGTCTTGCTCTGTCGCCCATGCTGGAGTGCAGTAGCATGATCTTGGCTCGCTGCAACCTCTGCCTCCTGGGTTCAAGCAATTCTCCTGCCTCAACCCCCCTGAGTAGCTGGGATTAGAGGGGCATACCACTACGCCCAGCTAATTTTGTATTTTTAGTAGGGAGGAGATTTCACCATATTGGTCAGGCTCAAACTCCTGACCTTGTGATC
>PVKV010025544.1:0-17945 GCA_004027835.1 Alouatta palliata | reverse complement strand
CCATGTTGGTCAGGCTGGTCTCAAACTCCCGACCTCAGGTGATCCGCCGCCTCAGCCTCCCAAAGTGCTGGGATTACAGGCGTGAGCCACTGCGCCTGGCCTAATCTCTGCATTTTAAATTTAGTTGATTAGAAACCTAAATTTCACTTGCAACTTTAATCTGATTTTGCCATGTAAAGTAACATACTCATAGGTTCTGGGGATTAAGAGGTTGACATCTTTGGGGGCCATGATTCTGCTGATCCCATATTTCTGCAGTGATCTGTGATGCAAGCAGAGAAACTATCCAGAAAGAAAAGGGAGTCTGTATTAGTCTGTTCTCACATTGCTATAAAGAAACATGAGAGACTGCATAATTTATAAAGAAAAGAGGCTTCACTGGCTCACTAGTCCACTGACTATATAGGAAGCATGGCTGGGGAGACCTCAGGAAACTTACAATCATGGTGGAAGGCAAAGAGGAAGCACGCTTGGTTTCACGGCAGGAGCAGGAGGAAGAGACGGGGGGAGGTACTATATACTTTTAAACAACTGGATGTTGTGAAAACTCACAATCAGGAGAACAGCAAGGGGGTTATCTGCCACCTGGTCTAGTCACCTCCCACCAGGCCTGTCCTCCAACAGTGGGGACTGCAATTCGACATGAAATTTGAGTGGGGACACAAATCCAAACCGTATCATTAAAAAAAAAGTTGCTCTGCCAAAGCAAATCTAAATAAAATAACAATGTGAATGTGGTAACACATTTAAAGTCCCTGGTTCATTTTCTGGTTGCATTAGTCCGTTTTCACACTGGTATAAAGATAACTACCTGAGACTGGGTCTCAGAAAGAGGTTTAATTGATTCACAGTTCCACGTGGCTGGGGAGGCCTCAGGAAACTTATAATCATGGCGGAAGGGGAAACAGGTATCTTCTTCACAAGGTGGCAAGAGAGAGAAGAGTGAGGAATGAAGGGGAAAGAGCCCCAGATCCTGTGAGAATGCATTCACTATCTCTAAAACAGCATGGGGGAAGCCGCCTCCAGGATCTAATCACCTGCCATGGGGTTCCTCCCTCAACATGTGGGGATTATGGGGATTATAATTCGTGATGAGATTTGGGTGGGGACACGGAGCCGAACCGTATCACTGGCATATAGTAGATGCTCAATGAATGGAATCTCATGATCACGATAAAGCGTTCACCTGTGTTGCCAGCACCGGGATGGGGTCTATGTGGAGGGGGAGGGCTGCCTGTCTGGTTGGCACCTGCTTCGCTGGCCACACTCACTGCAGACACAGTGGCGACCTTTCCTGTGGAACAGGGCAAGTACAATAGCTCCGCTCCCAGATCCCACAAGCTACGACGTAGAATGGCCTTCTATCATACATAAAAACAAACCCTAGACGCTGCTTTTCAATCAGAGGATTAGCCTAAATGTTGTGAAACAGAAAGCATAAGATATGCATCGGAGCAGCGGCGCTCCCCACCTCACGGCCTCCGAGCTCAAGGCTGCTGGCGTGTCCCAGCCCGTTGTCCCCGTGCAGGGCCTCTGCTGCTGATTTGTACAGGGCGTCAGTAAATGCCATTATGACATTATTAATGCTGCACGCTCTGGCAAAGGACAATGGCCTATTGCCTCGTAAGGCGCTGTGTGCCACTGCAGTCGGTGGACATTAAATGGCGATAGCAAACATGGTAAATGGCTTGTTTCTCTTCTCCCTCTGCACAACCCAGGCCCCATCTGTAAGCTCCAAAAACAACCTTGAAGGCTTGAGAAGGCAGGAGTGGCAGTCGAGGCTCTGATGCCCAGTGAGGCTCCAGGAGGACCAGCAGGGGGTCCAGGAGTCCCTAGGAAGCAGCCCAGCCTTCCCACCCCCAGAGTGCACCTGGGAGTGTTGACTTTCCTCCCTGGGGCAGGGAGCTGTCTGGGCAGCTTGGACTGAGGCTTGAGGGTGGGGGTCGTTCAGGGAAGGTGGACTTGCCGGGTGGGCTCACTGCTCTGCCCTCCAGTGACACCCGCAGGGGCCCAGATGGCAGGCCTTCCAATGGATTTTATTGGTCTTGCACAATGTTCTAAAAATACTGAGCCTACATTTTAAAATTATGTGACTTCACAGGAGAAGCCCAGATTTCTAGCTTCTCTTGAAATAACTGAGCCCACAGTCACACAACACAATGGGGGTGTGTCCGCTCTGGGGGCTGCAGCCCTTAACCATCTTTAACCACGCAGGTCATTTGAACTAGGTCCCCGTAGTGGGTTAAACAGTGTCTTCCCCAATTCACGTCCTCCCAGAACCTCAGACTGCGACCTTACTGGGAAATAGAGTCTTTGCTGAGGTACTTGTTAAGATGAGGTCCTGTCAGATTAGGGTGGACCCTAAATCAATGAGTAGTGCCCTTGCAAGAGGAGGGAGACTCAGGCACACAGATACATACAGAGAAGGGCAGAGGGAGATAAGGCAGAGGCCGGAGTGGTGTAGCTACAAGCCGAGAGCTGCCTGGGGCTGCCAGGAGCCGGGAGGGAAGCCTGGGGTGGTTTATCTCTCAGAGCCTGGAAGAAACAGACCCTGTCAGCATCTTGATTTCAGACTTCTGGCTTCAGGAAGCTGGAGCAGGAGGATCGCTTGAGCCCAGGAGATCGAGGCTGCACCGAGCTATATGATCGCACCACTGGACTCCAGCCAGTTCGTCAGAGCGATGCCCTGTCTCTTATAAAATAATAAATAGGGCCAGGCGTGGTGGCTCATGTCTGTAATCCCAGCACTTTGGGAGGCCGAGGTGGGCGGATCACTTGAGGTCACAAGTTCAAGATCAGACTGACCAACATGGAGAAACCCCGTCTCTACTAAAAATACAAAATTAGCTGGGCGTGATGGTGCCCACCTGTAATCCCAGCTACCAAGGAGGCTGAGGCAGGAGAATCACTTTAACTTGGGAGGCAGAGATTGCAGTGAGCTGAGATCACCCTATTGCACTCCAGCCTGCACAACAAGAGTGAAACTCTGTCTCAAATAATAACAATAACAAATAGATAAATAAAAACTGACATCAGGCATACCCGTTTTCCAATCCCACCCCTCTTCACTGTTTCTCTCTTGAAGCTATCAACAGACCCACAACCAGCCAAATGCAGGGCTAAGAAGCACATTCGCCCAGCTGCCCTAAATATAGCACTTCCAGCCCCTCCCCTTGGGAGGGGGTGAATGTGAAGAAATAAATTCCAATTGCTTTAAGCCACACAGATTGTGGTGGTTTGTTACAATTGCCTGGGAAACACCACACTCCTCTTTCCTTGTTTCCTGGCCTACCCTCTCGGTATTTTGAGTTTGGACCTCTGAATTGCAGGACCACCCCACTGTACCCCGATCCCTTCCCCAAGTCCTCTGCCTTTTTGGACACAGGCCTCCGCTTCCTGGCCAGGGCTTTCTGCTGGCTGTGGGCTTCTTCTGACCCCTCCAGCCAGGCCAGCAGAACCCAAGGGCAGGGGGAGGGGCTGGAAGTGCTATATTTAGGGCACCTGGGAGAATGTGCATTCTAGCCCTGCATTTGTCTGGGGTGGGTCTGTTGACAGCTTCAGGAGAGAAACAATGAAGAGGGATGGGGTTTGGAAATAGGTTCACCTGATGTCAGTCCTTATTTATCTCTCTCTTATTTTATAAGAGAGAGGGCAGCTGGGCACGGTGGCTCATGCTTGTAATCCCAGCATTTTGGGAGGCTGAGGCAGGCAGATCATGAGGTCAGGAATTCAAGACCAGCCTGGCCAACACAGTGAAATCCCATTTCTACTAAAAATACAAAGTTAACTGGGTATTTTAACTGCGGTGCAGGAGCCTGTAATCCCAGCTACTAGGGAGGCTGAGGCAGGAGAATCGCTTGAACCTGGGAGGCAGAGGTTGCAGTGAGCCGAGATCATGCCACTGCACTCCAACCTGGGCGACAGAGCTAGACTCCATCTCAAAAAAAAAATAAATAAAAAGTCACTGGCTCTTCTCTGCTTGCTTCCCTCCCAGGCCCCAAGCCGGCCATCAAATGGCAGAGGGGATCCCCCGCTCCAACCTCAAAGTCCAGATCTGAGAGAGTGTGGCCCAGAGGAAGTGGAAAGCGCCCTCCCCTACCTTCTGAATTCTGGCTTTTGTGGGGGTAGGCCACTTCCCCAGATGGCCTGCTCCAGAGGTGACCGTGCCGTCTAGGGAACCCCATCTCTACCACTCAGGAACAGGCTTCCCCTTTGGCCTAAAATAGCAACCAGGTATAAATGCAAGCTGCTGAGCTTACGTGAGAGAGACGCCCACTCAGAAGGGCCATTTCATTCCTTCGTGTAGATACAGCTTTGGCCTTGACATCCAGGGAGTAAATTATTGCCAGAGTTTGTGGCAGATGTAGGCACCCAGGCATGAGGTGTGATTTAGATGCCTGGCAGAGACCTCTGCCCTCCGACATCTCCTTAGCCAGCCTGCCACGATGCCCAAATTTCCTGCCACCATCGGTCACTCTTCTGCACAAAGGCACGGTCAGCTCGTCCTTGTTCAATGCAAATTTGTTACCTACCTCGTGTAACACATCCTTCTGCTAAGACCAATTTATCACCATTTTCACATTAGCAGGGAGCAAGGCAGTGAGCTAATGGAACTCAGGACAGGTCAATTTTGATGAAGAAGGAGCAGGAAAAGCAGAGAGCATGAGTCACAGCCAGTAAAAAAATGGCCCAGGAAGGGGACAGGGAGGTGGGTGGGACAGGCAAGGGGACTGGGCGTTGGAGGGGACCAGGACCAGCTGGAGGAAAAGAAAGTCTCCTCCTCTCCTCCTCGCATAAGCCAGGCTGCCCCATCAGGGCCTGAGCTGGGAAGAGCCTCAGAGTCATTTGACACCTGACCGAGGCTTTGAGCACTTCCCAGGGTGGGGTGGTCAGGTCTGGCTTCGGGAAGTGCTTTTGAAGCCAGAGCGCTTTCTTCAGACTGGCTCTGCGAGCTTCCAAGAGCCTCTGTCCATCTCTGCAACTGCAAACACATTCCAAATCCAGGAAGTGTGAGGAGGGGCGAGGGGAGGACGCCTACATGCTAAGAGACCACATGAGATCCTACATGTTTAGGATTGTAAGGGGCCTTGGTGAGCTTCTGGTCCGATCATTTCATAGTGGAGACTCTGAGACGTGCACACTTTATCGCCCACTGACTGAAGGAGGATCTGGGGCTAGAACTCAGTGCGCCCCTGCGCCTGGCTCTGTGAGTGGGCCCCGGCGCCACAGGCCGTTTATACTCAGATCAGTAAGCAAAGAAGAGCCACGGGAATTTCTGATCAGGGAGGGATAGAAGGTGGGCGGGTGTCGCCAAGCGAAATCCCATCGGTGGGAAGCGGCTGGTGCGGAAGCCCATGGGGGCACCTGGCGGAAGAGAAGGGTCTCCGCTGGGCGCGCGTCTCTTCTGTGCTCTACGGAAGCCAAAGCGGCTTTCGGCCCTCGGGGCTGGTGGCGCCCGGGGAAGTTGCTTGGCTCAGGGGGAGGAGCAGGGAGCCCCGCCCGCGGTCCCCGAAGCAGGTCCTCCGCGCCCCAGCCCCGCACGGCTCCAGGCAGGGCGCACAGCGAGGCTGCGGCCACGAGGTGGCACCGGCGCGTCTTGGAAGCGCCGCGGCCGCTCCCGGGCCGCCCCAGCGCCGCTCCGCCGCCTCCTCCGAGGAACAATGCGGCGTCTCCGGGCGTAGCGCGGCGCGGGCCCGGACGCCGGACACCCTAGCGCGGGCGGCGGAGCGGGCGGGCGAGCGGGCGAGCGGGCAGCGGGCGCGGGCTGTCTTTGTCGAGAGCCATGTGCGCGGCGCGACGCGGGGTGGAGGTTCGGCGCGGCCCGCAGGGGCGGGGGGCCGAGGCGCGGGCCCGGGGCCGCCTCTAGCCGGCACCGAGGGTGCGGGGCCGGGGATGAGGGCGCCCGCCGCGGGGAGCCCATCTGCGCGCCGCGGCACCGTCCTGCCCAGCGAGCTAGCCCGAGCAGGCAGACGCGCGGCCGGCGGTCTGGGGGCGCGCCGCCTCCCGGCCCCCAAAATGTGAAGCGGGGAGGGCGGAGACGCAGAGACGGCCCGGCCGGGCGCCCTCGCCGCCCTCCGGCAGCCGCGCCGCTCTCTCCGCTGCCCGCCCAGGCCCGAGCAGCGAGGCCACCCGGCCGCGCGACCCCAGCTTCGCTCGGAAGCGGCTTCGGCCAGCAGAGGGTTCGCGGCCAGGACGCGGCGGGAGCCGGGCCCAGGACGGTGCGTCCGGCCTCGCCCGTGGCTATTCGCCCCGACAAGTTTGAACAATGATCACCGTCAACCCCGATGGGAAGATAATGGTCAGAAGATGCCTGGTCACCCTGAGACCCTTTCGGTAAAGTTCCCTCCTGGTTGGTCTTTTCCCCCGGGGGGCGCGGGGTGGAGGTGGGCGAGGTCGGTTCCTGAGAGGGTGCAAACCCCGGTAGCAGAGGGGGCGGTTCGCGCTTCAACCCTTGGCGACGACCAGTGGGGCTGGGCTGGGGACACGAATGGGGTTAGGGCTCGGGGTGCGGGTGGGGAGGGGTGTGTTATTCCGGGACCTGTCCCGAGTTGGGCAGGGTTGGAGAGGACTCGGGAGCGGAAGCGAGAATGGGGGCAGAAAACACCTGGGTGTTGGTGGTGGTCCTGGGCCCAGAAAGTCGCCCTAGCCTGAGCGCCCCTTCCCAGCCCCTCAGGGTCCGTCCTCACCCCGCAGACCGTCCCATCCGGGCGGCAGAGTTAGTGCACAGCGCCCCGTAGTTCCCCCTCCGGTCCCTCCGGTCCTGCCCGTCCGCCCCTAGGTCGCCCCCATCCCAACCTCCCCGCCTGTGCTACTCTCTCCCCCGCCTTTGGTGGCACTGCCCTCCTCCCCGCGGGTCTCGGGCCTGGCTCTGACGAGAGGGTCCCGAGATGAGGGCGAGGATCCCCTAATCCCGGGATTCGCCCCCCCCCCCGACCGCAGGTGTTGGAGAGGCGGGGGCAGGGGCGGCGCCGCGGGGCTGCGGGGCAGCGGGCGCTGGGGCTGCGGCGGAGCGCAGCCGCGAGCAGTGGCAAAGGAAACACACTTCTGGCGGCCAACACCTGGGGGCCCAGGCCAGGCAAGTCTGGGGCCGCACGGGACTCACTCGACCAAGCCAGGGGTCCCCAAAGACCAGCGGTGCCGGACAGCCCCCTCCCCTCCCAGGCACCCGCGGAGCCAGCCTGAAGCGGGGTGGGAAGGGGGCGCTGCCCGGTGGGCGCCCGGCGGGGCCCGAGTGTCACCCCCTGGGTAGCTGAGCAGCCAGGACGCTGGGGGAGTGGCGGCCCTGGCGCAGGGGCCGGACTCGGGACGCGGCCACAGGTGGGGTCCGGGCGCAGGACGGAGCTCGCGAGGACGGAGCTGGCAGGGAGCCTGAATCCCTCAGGCTGCGGCCCGAGCCCCGTCCCGCCCAGCCCCGCTGTGGTCTCCCCAGAGGGGGAGGGGGCGGGGAGACGGTGGCTTACCTGGCGCCCGCCTCCCAGCACATCGGGCCTGTCTGCTAGCCCTCAGGGACAGCAGGGGTTAGGCTGGACCGCCGCTGTCCGGGGGTTCGGAAGGCCGGGAGAGCTGGGGCAGGCCCTGGGCGGTGATGGAGGCGTTGGGAGCCCATGAGAAGCAGGGCGGGAAGCAGGCGTCTCTGGAAAGGGGCTTGCTCCTCCAGGGAAGCCCTTGAATCCCTGGTCTGACTGGGAACACTGGAGGATCTTCGCCCCTTCTTCCCCCCACCCCTGACCCCGGACCCCTTGCCGGTCCCGCCCTCCGGGCCGCTGGGTATTCCCAAAGCGATTGGAAGCAGCCGCGGGACCCCAGCACCACGGACAGCGCTCGCGCCCCAGAGCAGCTTCCCTGTCTGGTCCTACCGTGGTTTTTTTCAGGCCTTTATCTGAAGGCAGGATTGGGGGTGGAGTTGCACGGGTCCCCAGAGTTGTGTAACTTCACCCCAGGGTCTCCCTGGGCTGCCCAGAGACCCGCAGTCATCAGTGAGTCCCTTCCGTTGAGGGAGGGGAGGCTCCAATCATAGCACCCCAGCTTGTTCATCCTCAAAGGCAGGCTGGGGTCCTGGTCCCTCTGGTTTTCCCAGGGCTGCTGGCAGGGTCTTTATTCCATAGGTGCCCCTGGAATATTGCTTGAGTGGATACATGGATGGCTGAAACCATTTTAACTTGAATCCACTCCAAATGGTCCCCAGCTGCCTTGGGGGACACTGAACCCCAGGATGGGGGTCTGGCAGAGGGAGATGCAGATGAGGTGTGCGGGGGGATTCAGGTTCTGGGCTGAAGAGGGCAGACACCTTTCTCATAGCAGGGTTGCTGGACCCTGGCAGGCAGCCCAGGTCCCCAGCAATAAATACAACTCCCTGGCTGGGGAAGAGACCAGGGGAGTGAGGTACTAGAGACAGGAGTGGGGGAAGTCCATCCTTGTCCTCAGACTGGGAGGACGAATAGCTTCTTTCCCCTGGGATCTCCCTGGGCATGGGACAGCACCTCTCTTACGCCGTTGCCATGGCTGCTGTCTCCAGAAACACCTGACTTCCTCCGAGGGACCCCAAGATCTGAGCCCCAGCCCCAGGTTTGGTGGAATTCAGCAAGGCATCCCTCTGCACCCAGGGAAGTGTCCCTTACGCAGTCTCATCTACTGAATCATGTCTCCTGTCCTCCCTGTTGGGGGTGTGGTCTTTGAGTCTCTCTTTGGGGAAGCTCCCGAGGCCCTCTCTGCTTTTGGGTTCTCCTCTTCCCTGCCCAAATCTCTAACAGCTTCCTTTAAATATGGGCTGGGATTTTGTTGTGCTTTTTATTTTCTTCTGCAATTATGTGTTTTCTTTAATGGACCAAATTTTAATTAAATACTGCTCTGCCAGTTTCAAATAATGAAGATTAAAATGCATAAAACAAGTCTTGCGTAAAGATACAAACAAGCATGGAACTGGAGGGTGGGCAGTGGAGGGGCGAGGCCCAGGGGTCTCTGGCATGACATGTGGGGCTCTCCCCAGGGAGCCTGGCTCCACACAAGATCAGGTTCCTCGCCCTGATCTGGGGTTGGTGGGAGGGTGCCCCTCTCAGCTCTGTTCGTCAAGTCCTCTGATTGGTTCAGGGTCCCAGAGGAGCCCCAAGGCTGTGCTGCTGAGCTCAGTGCTCCTGTTTGGGGCCTAGGATTGATGAGGGAAGCAGCAGGACTCTGGCTCTGGACTTGAGGGAGGGACGGTTCTGTGCCTCGTTCCCTCCTGTACCCCTGGGGTTACCTGGAGCCTGGCTCCTGGTAGATAATCAACAACTATGTGTTGAAGGCATGAACAAGAGAGTCCTGTTCTGGCCAGCCCTGCCTCCCACCCAATGTGACAGCACACACACCTATCGCACAGGTGTGAGGGCACAGGTGTGAGGACACCCTGGCCAGTCCATGGTACAGGCTTATGACCCTGTGTGCGCCTGCCTAGGGGCGATGTGTGTTGGGGGGATCGTGGGCATGGGGCCATGTGGCCCTGCCATGGAGATCTTACCATCTAGTAGTGGACGTGGATGGGGGTGTTCACGTGACCTCATGACTGCTACAGCAAGGCCTCTGCACAGCGCCCAGGGTGGCCTGGGTGATTGATGGGATCCAGGTGGGCCTTGTCTGGACCAATTCCTTGTCCTCTGGCTGGCATTGGGTCCTGCTGTGTCCATCACTGGTTCTGAAACTTCAGCATGCAGTGGAATCTTCAGGAGACTTTGCTTAAACAGCTTGTTTGCCCCACCCCCAGAGTGTCTGATTCAGTCATTTGGGGTCTGGGCCTGACACTGGCA
Source organism: Alouatta palliata (assembly GCA_004027835.1). Classification (NCBI taxonomy): domain Eukaryota; kingdom Metazoa; phylum Chordata; class Mammalia; order Primates; family Atelidae; genus Alouatta; species Alouatta palliata. The sequence continues at coordinate 8,166 of PVKV010025544.1, read as the reverse complement.
TTTCCAAGGATTCTCAGGTGATGCCAATGGCTGGTCTGGGGACCACACTTTGAGGACTGCAGCTGTTAATGAACCAGCTCTGCCTGGAGGCTAGAGCCTGCCCGCCTCATGCCTAAGTGTGCGTCATTCTGCCTCGTGGTTTTCCGTGTGGCTGTGGGCCAGCTCCCTGTAGTCGAGCTCTCTTTATCCTATAGTGAGGGGAGCCCTCCTGGGCCTGAGAGCTCAGCCCCCACCCTTTCATTCTCCCTTGCGTTCTTCACTCCTGCACTCACTCTGAAAGCATTTGTGCAGCGCGTACTTGGTGGAGCGCTGGGGCACGATGGTGCTGCCTGCCCTTCTGACCCACCTCCTTCCTCTCCACAGGCTTTTTGTCCTGGGCATCGGCTTCTTCACTCTCTGCTTCCTGATGACCTCTTTGGGAGGCCAGTTCTCCACTCGGCGCCTGGGGGACTCACCATTCACCATCCGCAGCACGGAAGGTATCTTGGTTGGGCAAGGGGAGTGTGAGATGAGTGAGGGTGTTTGTGGGTCAAAGAGGAAGTGCCTCTGAGCCTAGCCCTGTTCCTGGCTTTCTGGCCACCCTGTAGGTGGATGTGAGTGGTGGGGGCCCGGGCTTGGGCTGTATGACCCTCAGTGTGCTTTGGCTCTGGTCTGGCAGTGATGATCAGGCTTCTTCTGGCGTGGATTCTCAGGCCGGGCTGGGGCCTTTAAGCCAGGGTCTCCCAGGGCTCAGAAGAGGCTGCCAGTGTTGCTTCTTTAGTTGGGTGTTGGGGGTGAGAGGTCTCTGGATATGACACCAGTCTCCTTGAGGCATACATATCCTCGCCTTTGGCCCAGCCTGTAGCCACAGTGGGGACAGGCCCAGCCCTGGGCTTAAATGTTTTATCTATGAGTTCTTGGGACACAGCTCCCCCTCCCAGCCCCATCACTCCTCACCCACACGATATTTGCAAGGCAGTGGAATGGAGATCAGAGCATGGGCTTTGGGGGGTCTGGTGGGTCTGGGCTTGCTTCCTAGTCATCACCTACCAGCTGTGTGCCTTTGGCCGAGTCACCTGGCTTCCCTACAGAGAAGGGCAGCAGTGACCTTCTGCCGAGATTGGATTGAAGGAGCTCACACATGAACATCACCCAGCATGGTTGGAGCCATGTGGCATGAGAGTGACCAGCTGGGAGCCCTCCTCCTGAAGCTGGGCCTCGCCGTACCTCATCTCACCCAAGGAAGGGTGGGGTCGGAACTGAGTCCTGCCCACTGTGTCATGGGGATTCTTCTGGTCACTGGTCTAAAGGAGGAACATGGGGTAGTGGGGAAACTGAGGCAAGTGAGTTTCTGGAACTGTTCGAGGGCTGGCTCTGTAAGATTCCCCTGCCCCTTGGTGAAGTCTCTCCTTGAAGTCCACCTTCTTGAATTAGCAGGGCTTGGCTATCTGGCTCCCCTGTTCCTGGCAATGAATATTGTAGACATCCCAAGTTGAATAGGTTGTCATCTGGGGTGGGTGCTGAGGGGCTCTTATTATGCCATCTGTCATCTCATCATTAGATTCATTGCTCTGGTTTCACATGCACTTCTTTAAACTTGCAAAAGCTCTCAGAAGGAATCTCACACTTAGTCATTCAAGCCTGAATGTAAGTTAATTTATCCCATCTCTGACTTGCAGAGATTTCTTAATCTCTGAGGCTCCAAATTTTCCTCTGGTAAATGGGAATGGTAATACCCACTTCCCAGGCTCATCTCGAGGCTATGCTAAGATAAAGCATGGGAAGGGGCCTCAGCAGCATCTGTCAAATGACGGGCACTCTGTCCATACTTACTGGATGTGTCAAGTCTGAAATGGGGGCCCTGCAGCAAAGCGTGTTTACGAAAGAGGACCAAGGAGGTGCTGGACTGTCTACGTGTGAAAGGCTGAGGACTGAGGTGGGCGAGGGTGGGATGGAGCAGTTGTGAAGGTGCACTGGAAGGGTGGCTTGGGGGAGGGCTGGTAGGAAAAGTGGTATATGGGAAGATGGGCTGTAGACAGAGATTCATAAACTACCTGGGTGCCACCCTGGAAAGGGGGTGTGCCCATTTGGGTGGGCCATTACAGAGGTCTTGAGGAAACTGAACCTCCAGAAAGGTCGGGGATCTACGAGGTGGGAGTTGGGGTGCAGAGGAGGGATTTTTGGTTGGGCTCTGGTTTTTCTGCTCATCTCCCTAAGGAGGTTGGAGAGTCAAGGCAACACACCTACCCCATGGCTCTGGCCCCATCTGGGCAGGATCAGGCTCAGTGGCCCAGAAGTACAAGGGGTGTGGGAGCTCTGCTGTGCTCTGTGCTGTGCAGTTTTGCCTGGGTATGGGGTGGGGGTCCAACCCCAGCTGCAGGTCTGGGTCCAAAGATGGATGGAACCACAGACGGGAGAGTACTTGTCCAAGGTCATGCAGTTGGACTAGAGATGCGCGCGTGTGTGTGTGTGTGTGTGTGTGTGTGTGTGTGGGCATGAACAATCTATGCAACTAACAACCCAGATCAAGGAACAGAACATGATCAGCCCCCAAGTGTCCTCATGCCACTTCACAGTCATTACTCACCCAAGGATGGTCATGACCTGACTTCTGATCGCATAGAGGAGTTCTGCCTGTTTTTTGGACTTTATGAGAATGAAATCGTGTTAGGAGCTGATAGGGTTTGGCCGTGTCCCCACCTAAATCTCATCTTGAATCGTAATTACCATAATCTGCATGTCTTGCGGGGTGGCCTCTGTGGGAGGTAATTGAATCGTGGGAGTGGTTACCTCCATGCTGTTCTTGTGATCGTGAGTGAGTTCTCACAAGATCTGATTTTTTTTTTCTTTCTCTGAGTTGGACTCCTGCTCTGTAGCCCAGGTCAGAGTGCAGTGGTGAGATCTCACTGCAGCCTCCACCTCCTGGGTCCTGGTTCAAGGAATTCTCCTGCCTCAGCCTCCCGAATAGCTGGGATTACAGGTGTGTGCCACCATACCCAGCTAATTTTTGTATCTTTAGTAGAGACGGGGTTTCACCATGTTGGCCAGGCTGCTTTTGAACTCCTGACCTCGTGATCCACCGCCTTGGCCTCCCAAAGTCCTGGGATTACAGATGTGAGCCACCATGTCTGGCCCTGATCTGAAGGTTTTATAAGGGGTTTTCCCCCTTTTGCTCAGTACTTCTCCTTCCTGCTGTCATGTGAAGAAGGACATGTTTGCTTCCCCTTCCACCAGGATTGTAAGTTTCCTACAGCCTCCCCAGCTGTGCTGGGCTCTGAGTCAATTAAACCTTTTACTTCTATAAATTACCCAGTCTCGGGTATGTCTTTAGAAGCAGTGTGAGAACAAACTAATACAGGAGTGTTCTTTTGTGTGTGGCGTTCCTCTCAGCAGTACCGGTGTGAGGCTCACAGCCTTGTATGTGGTTGTATTCATTTGCACTTCCTGTTTTCTTTTGCTGTTAGCCTCCCGTTGTGTGAGTACACCACCATATTTTTGTCCATCCTACCATTGGTGGGCATTTGGTTGTTTCTAGTTTTGGGCTTTTGTGAACAGTGCTGCTATAAATATTTTAATGCACGTCTTTTGGTAAACACATGTAGTCATTTCTGTTGGGTATACCTAGGAGTGGATATTCTATGTATTGTAACGTTAGTTCTCAGACCAAGTTTATCCAAGCCGGTCTTTTCACATTTCCCAGGCCTCAGAAGCTGAGTGCCTGGAATACAGAACTAAAGTCTGGGAGAAGAAGACAGACAAGAAAAGGGGCCGCAGAGAACCCGGGAGAGCTGAGCCTGATCCAGTTTAGAGCTGGATTCGCAGCGTCCCCTGTATCTCTTTCTTTTTTCTTTTTTTTTTTTTTTTTTGAGATGGAGTTTCGCTCTTGTTGCCCAGGCTGGAGTGCAACGGCACGATCTTGACACACAGCAACCTCTGTCTTCCAGGTTCAAGCAATTCTCCTGCCTCAGCCTCCCGAGAAGTTGGGATTACAGGCCTGCGCCACCACGCCTGGCTAATTTTGTATTTTTAGTAGAAACAGCGTTTCTCCATGTTGGTCAGGCTGGTCTCGAACTCCTGACCTGAGGTGATCTGCCTGCCTTGTCCTCCCAAAGTGCTGAGATTACAGGCCTGGCCAATTTCTTTCATACCCTTGGATGAAGCTAATTTGCCTGGGCAGACCCAAGGCAGGGACTCAGGCCTGGAAAGCAGTTTGCAATGTGGGTTTAACATCCTGATCCTGCAAGAGAAGCCCCTCGAATTCCATCCCCACACAGTGCCTGGGGCAGCCCTAGGAGATGCCCGAGGGAAGGATTGGGGCTTCGAGGGAGGTGCTTGGCAAATGCTTGCCTGAATCAGGCCTGGGGAGGGATACTGGAATGCTGGGCCAGGGCTGGGTTGTTGGATAACGCACATTTTGTTACGCAAAAGAAATCTGTGGAGTCTAGACAACCCCAGAGCAGAATCAGGAGAAGGAAACCCTCTAAGGCCCTGCTATTAAAAAAAAAAAAAAAAAATCATTGGATTGGTCAACAAAACAATCTGCATACAAATGGGAAAAACAGTCTCTCCTCACCTGTCAAACCAGTGACGAAGTGGGGTCCCACGCGGACAGCGGCTGCAAAGGGACAGGGAGGAGAAGGCTTTTCTTGAAAAGGAGAGGAGGGCATTTCAGCCTCTTGTGGATGGTGGTCTCTGTGGGGGGCCTCCAAATTCTCCTCTGTGCTTGTTTATACTTCATGATAAACTCGGCTTAATTCAGGGATGAAATGTGACTGACATCTCATTCTGTATTCTGCACAGTCACCTTAAAGATTCAGGAGAGGAGGCTGGATGGGGAATCATAACTCGAAGGAGATCTGACTTCATTCCCTCTTGCTGCATTTGGGCCAGGCCTGGGCCCTGGAAAGGGCTTTCCAGCACTGCCCCCTCCCGGGCAGCTCTGCCCCACTTCCCACCCCAGGCCCTCCTCTTGTCTCCTGCCCTTCCAGCCCTTCCCTCCTCCGAGGGAGGGACTTGCTCTCCTGAATTGACATCTGAGGCCTCCTTTCCCCTGTGGCTGCAGATAGGGCAATGGGGCTGTTTCCTGCCCTCTGACTTGCCTTGAAGAAGTAGTGATAGGAGGCCAGGCATGGCGGCCACACCTGTAATCCCAGCACTGTGGGAGGCCGAGGCACAGGGATCACCTGAGGTCAGGAGTTTGAGACCAGCCTGGCCAACATGGCGAAACCCCGTCTCTACTAAAAATACAAAAATTAGCTGGATGTGGTGGTGCATGCCTGTAATCCCAGCTACTTGGGGGCTGAGGCAGGAGAATTGCTTGAACCTGGGAGGAGGAGGTTGCAGTGAGCCGAGATCATGGCACTGTACTCCAGCCTGGGCGACTGAGTGAGACTGTCTTGGGTTAAAAAAACAAAAAAGTAGTGGTGGGAACTGTCTTTTGGGAGGGTGCTGTAGGCTGGTGGTCCATGGCACAGCTGCATGTGTCTACTGCATCCTCCCAGACCTCCCAGGCCTCCGTTAGGAATGAACCCGGGGAAGGCTTCCTGGCTCCGTTGATGGCTCTGGCTCTGGCCCTCAGTGCTAAGGGGCCCTGGGGCTCTTCTCTCAGGGGTAGTGGATGGGGTCCAGGGCCCCGAGGGCTGAGAAGGAGCCTCATGTCGCCTCCCAGGGTCTGTCCTTGTCTTCTCTGCTGCCCGGAGCCCAGAGCTCCCGTGGCCTCAGCTGGTTTCTGTGGTGACCAAGTACAGAGAGATAAATGTACGCATTTCTCCAGCTGTGCAAACACCCAGTCACAGCTCCCTTCTCAGTGCCAAGGAGGTCTCTTCTTTCTGGAGAGATGGGGGCTCATTCAATTTCCAGAGGTAAAGGGTGGGGATGGGGACAAGAAAAGGGGGACGGAAGAGGATGGGAGGGACAGAGAGAGACAAAGAGTATCTGGGGAGGGGATGTGCCTCCGTGGGTAATAAACACACACCGTCTCTAAATGAGAGGATCTATTTGTATCTCCCAGCATCCCAGCTTTCCTTATTTATATGGAAATATGGAGGGAACATGTGCCTGCTCTGAGATGTATCACTGGGGCCTCACATTAAATATATTTCAATTTAGCTGATGCCAAGAGTGGCAAAGTGACTCTGGGGAAGTGGTGTCAGCTTGCTCTGCTGACAGTCCTGGGGCCAATGGTGGCTTTCGGGGGAGTGGGTCATTGAGGGAGGGTCTGTCTGACCTGCTTCCTGCCTGAGTACCCCCCCCATTGTCTTTGGGCATTTCCAGAGCAGAAAATGTGCCTGGTGCCCCGAGGACTCACTGGGAAGGGGTGGGGGCTGTCTCCCCAGGTCTCAGGGGTTTCTGGAGTTCCTTGCCATCTGCAGAAGATGGGAGCAGCTCCTGAGCCCCAGGCACTGGGGGGTGGGACTCTCACTGCCTCGGGTCCAGTCTGATGGGGTGGGGCTTGAAGAACTACAGAACGGGGATCTGTCTCCGTGGGCATGGCCATTGTGAAGCCCAGGCTGCAATGACCCATGCCTCTGTAAGTCCTCAGGGCTTTTGTTTGTTTGTTTGAGAGAGGGTCTCGCTCTCTTGCCCAGGCTGGGGTGCAGTGGTGCAATCATGGCTCACTGCAGCCTCAATCTCATGGGCTCCATCAATCTTCCCACCTCAGCCCCTCAAATAGCTGGGATTACAGGCACATACCACTCTGCCTGGCTAATTTTTGTATTTTTCATTGAAAAGGGGTTTTGTCATATTGTCCAGGCTGGTCTTGAACTCCTGAGCTCAATCGATCCGTCCACCTTGGCTTCCCCAAGTGTTGAGATTATAGATGTGAGCCCCTGCACCCGGCCTGCTGCCAGCTTTTATAGGAGCGATTCTTTCCTTTCCCATTTCCCTCATCTCTAGAGGCAATTAGGGGAAGACGCATAAAAAGAAGTCAGGACGATAGAGACTCAGAGCTCAGTGAGCCCAGCCCCCTCGTTTAACATGAGGGTAAATTGAGGCCAAGAGAAGGACGGTGGCCTGCCCACCTGTCTGGTCCGCGGTAGAGTGGGTCTGGAGTCCAGGCTGCTGCTGCGGTTCTGCTTTGTCGACTCTCAGGGGTCCCTGCAGCTCGAGGCCAGACCTCATGGTTTTTGGCCCACCAGCTGTTTTCCAGCCTGCGGAATGGGGCTGGGAGCGTGGGGTGTGGGTGGAGAGCTGTGACTGAGAGGTGTCTGGGGGGAGCTCAGGCAATGGCCAGGGGCCGAGGAAGCTTGGGGGAGCCTTGGAGAGTGGGATCAGTAGGGCACCAGGCCAGAGGCACTCCAGGGAACACAGTGCCGCCCCAAAAGCCGTGCTGTGGGCTCAGCACCACCAGGGTGCTTCGTCCGCAGGAGAGAGCTGCTTAACAGGCTCTGTGGTCAGTCAGGCCTGAGAGCTCTGGCCAGGGCACAGCCACAATGTCCCAGCTGTGGCCTGCTATTCCGTTTTTCATCTCAGTCCTTTGGAGAAGGGGCTACTCCAGCCCAGGCTTTGAGCGACAGCCCACCAGGGCTGCCCAGTGAGGCTGGGCAGGCTATGCACTGCACAACTCCATGACACCCTTTAGGTGGTCACAGTACCAGTGGTGTCCCAAGGAGCTGTACAAAGCAGTGGCCAGGCAGGTCATCTGATGTCCTCCTGGTTTTCTAGCTAAAATGATGAGAATCTCTTAATTTACTCCAAGTACCGGTTGCAAGCTCGGTATTGAATTTGGTTGATGGACTTGGGCAGGCATCTCCGAAATAAGAGTGATCTGAAAAAGGAAACCGTTGCCCCCAGCTCTGGGAAGCTGAGAGAGAGGGAGCCGTCCATCTCAGCTTCCCAGAGCTGTTTTCGTCTCGCTCCTTTGGAGAAGAACTCCAGCCCAAGCTACGAGCGATGGCTCACCAGGGCTGCCCGGATTAACCAATTCAGTGTGTGAGTGTGTGGGGAAGGCCAGAGAGGCTGGAGAGACCTGAGCTAGTCTTCTTTAATGCCAGAATGAAATTTCTAGCTGATTTTTTGAAAATCCACTCTTTTCCGAGAGGTACTTGTGGGGAAATCCTTTGCTGCTTCAGCTCTTGGGGTGGGGAGGGAATATGCCCCTTTCTCCAATACCCGACCCCACCTGTGAGCCTTCCTGGGCATCTTCACCTCTCTCTCCTCCTCTTCCTCTGTTCTCTGCCCCCCACC
>PVKV010025543.1:0-29526 GCA_004027835.1 Alouatta palliata | reverse complement strand
CACTTGCTTCACGCAGTGATTGTGTGATCAGGAATCGCCCCTGTGTGGAACTGGGCTTACTTCCTTGCTCAGGGGCTGAGAGCAGTGCACGGAGCCATTCCTTCATGCCTGTGTGAACTCCAAGGTGCATTTAAGGACCCAAGAAAATAGATCCTAAAGTGAATCAGGCCGAACTGCTCTGGGCACACTAGGCCTGTCTGTTCTCAGGCCTTTAGGTTTGGTTTCCATGGTAACCCATACTCGGCCACACCCCGAGCTTCATTTCCCAAAGTCTTCTAGAGCTACCTACCTTGTATTTATTGAGAATTCCTTAAGGGCCAGGCACCTTGGGAGGTGCGAGCATACCTTATCTCACGTGTAATTCTCACAACAGTGGCACCCCATTGGCACACGAGGACCTGAGGTTCAGAGAGGTTAAGATGATCAACGTTCACACAGCTGACAGGTGATCAAGCAGGGTAGTGGTGGGGAGGGGGTGACTCTGGCAACCTCATGACACAGGGTCATGAGAAAGGCATCCTCTTATATTTGATTGGCTGGTAGTGGCTCAGAGGCAACCAGGGGTGTCTTGGGGAAGGGAATGGGACTTTGTTGGTTGGGTCTACAAGGCCTATTGGGAGCCATGGTCTAAGAAGCATTTGAATCAGGAGAATAGAGTGAAAGTCCACCCCATCCCCTCTCACACCCAACCCTCTCCGTCCTCCGTGGTTAGTCACCATGACTCTCGCTCTTATCCTGGAAGGCCCCTTGCTATCCTGTGGGCACCTGGCTCATGCTCCCTCCATTCCATCTTTGTCCTCACCCAGAGCCCCTCTCTTCTTCCTGTCCAAATTCTAACCATCCCTCCCGATGCCTGCCCCATCTTTTCCAGCCATTTCTGATTTCTCCTCACCTTGATCTTGTACTGGAAATAGTAAGTCGCTTTCAAATATTTCTTTAAGCCACAGATCCCTTTGTTACAACAAAATCGTACCCAGAACCACAAATAAGACCGATAAAGGTAGAGCTGCTCAGATTAAATCTAGGGTAGGGGGAGGAGGCTGCCTGGAACCCTCCCCACTGGGACTTTGTTTCTTATACACACTCCTGGCTTCCCTCCTACCCCATCTGCTTCTGGGAAGTCCTTTCGACTCCAGAACTCCTGGCCCGGACAGTAGAACTTAGCATTAACAAGATACGTGTTTCATTCTTGCTTTAGATTTCTTGAGTTCTCTTCCCCGTCTCTCCTGCCCAGACAGCAGCAGTTCTTTCCCAGAGAGCTTTCATCTTACACACCCCAAGCCCCTATCCTTCCATCCTCCTGATAGCAAGAGCAAAATTCTTGGGTTGCTGGATGCTAGGGAAGATGAACAGCAAATCACTTACATTTGGGAGCCTCCGAGGCTAGTGGGTGAGGCTGGAGCCAGGTGTCTGGGGGCTCTTATTTATTCCAGGGCTAACTCTGTTGATAAATACCTGGGTGGCCCTGCCTCAGTTTACACCAATCTGTAACGAGAAGAGGCTTTGCTTAGGTGTATTTATAAACTGTCTGGATGTATCTCATTTCATGTTAACAGATGTATGTCGGGTGCCTGCTGGGGTACAGAGCCCTGTCCTAGTTTTGTGATGTGAGCAGGAAGACATTAAGGAGGCGTGGTTCAGAGAGAAAGATGGACAAGGAGATGGAGCAGGGTGAAAGGGCAAGGCTGTGTACTGTGGGCTGAAGATGACAGCTGCCTGACGCAAAGTCCAAGGCGGATCATGGTGACACCATGATCTGATGGCAGAGATTCCCTCTACATCCATGGGGGGAGGGACTCATTTTCCCAGCCCTATGGTAAGTCCGTGGATGGTAGAGACTCTAGTCCTCACTTTTCCTTTCCTTCACAGCTCTGCCTTTATCAGCCTTATTTGTGGTTCTGGGTATAATTTCCTTGTCACAAAGGGATCTGTGGCTTAAAGAAATGTTTGAAAGCCACTTACTATTTCCAGTACAAGATCAAGGCGAGGAGAAATCAGGAATGGCTGGAAATGATGGCGCAGGCATTGGGAGGGATGGTTAGAATTTGGACAGGAAGAGAGGAGAGGGGTGCAGGGATGGAGGGCGGACTTTGTGTGGGTGATGTGATTGCATACGGTGGTCAGTAATAAGGTGACTGCTGTGGTCTGAATACTGGTGTCCTCCCCACCAAATTCGTACACTGGAACCTAATCCCCAATGGGATAGTATGAAGAGGTGGGGCCTGCGGGGAGTGGGTAAGTCATGAGAGCCCCACCCTCCAGAACGGCATCAGGGCCTGCCGTGGTTTGGGTGTTTTTTACCCTGCAAATCTCATGTTGAAATGGGACCTCCAATGTTGGAGGTGGCCCTAGTGGGAGGCGTTCAGGCGGTGGATCCCTCATGAATGGCTTGGTGCTGTCCTTGTGATAATGAGTGAGTTCTCCGCTGAGTTCACTCACTATCTGGTTGTTTAAAAGAGTGCAGCACCTCCCTCCTCTCTCTCTCCCCCCTCCCTCTCTCTCCCTCTCTCTCCCTCCCTCTCTGTCCCTCCCTCTCTCTTTCCCTCCCTCTCCCTCCCTTCCTCTCCGTCCCTTCCTCTCCCTCCCTCCCTCTCTCTCCCTCTGTCACATGGGCTGCACTGGCTCTCCTCCGCCTTCCCTGAGGCCTCACCAGAAGCAGATGCCAGGGCCATGCTTCCTGTGCAGCCAGCAGAACCGTAAGCCAATTAAACTTCTTTTCTTTATAAATTATTCAGTCTCAGGTGTTTCTTTATAGCAGTGCAGAACAGACTAATTCAGTGCCCTTAAGACAGGCGGTGCGGTGGCTCACGCCTGTAATCCTAGCACTTTGGGATGCCGAGGTGGGTGGATCACCTGAGATCAGGAGTTCGAGACCAGCCTGGCCATCATGGTGAAACCCCATCTTTAAAAAAAAAAAAAAAAGACAGGCGGGAAGGAGCTCCCCAGCGCCTCCTGCCATGGGAGGCACAGTCACAAGGTGCACCTGTGAAGCAGAAAGCACCCCTCAGCAGATGAGGCACCTGCAGGCCCCGTGGTCTTTTGGGTCTTTGGAACTGTGAGCAATACATTTCTGTTGTTTACCAATGACCCGGTCTAAGGCATTTTGTTACAGCAGCCTGAACAGACTAAGAAAGTTTCCGTAACAAATAAGGCCCCATGGAGGCAGGGTTTTCTGAATAAAACTTGACCAAGATGAGGGAGGTGGCCATGAGAACACCTGGTGGAAGAACGTTCCAGGCAGATGGCACGGCTATGGCAGAGGCCTTGGGACCGCTTCTTCCTGACATAATACGAGCTGTCTGGGAGGAGAGACATTGTTTTCATCATTCAGCAACCTGGAGCCTGGCGTGGTGCTCGGCCTGGGGTGGGCATGGAAGTGTTTGCTGAAGGGATGAATGGACCTCTAGTTCCCTGCTGCCACTGCCAGGAGCCACCAGTGTGGAGGGGTTGTTTAAATCTCTGGCAGTGGTCCCCAATTCTGACCTCCCTATGGAAATATACCCTTGAGCTCCAGAAACTCTTTTTTTTTTTATTGGAGTTTTGCTCTTGTTGCCCAGGCTGGAGTGCAGTGGCACTTGGCTCACCGCGAACTCTGCCTCCTGGGTTCAAGCCATTTTCCTGCCTCAGCCTCCGGAGTAGCTGGGATTACAGGCATGTGTCACCACGTCTGGCTAAATTTTGTATTTTTAGTAGAGACGGGGTTTCTCCATGTTGGCCAGGCTGGTCTCGAACTCCTGACCTCAGGTGATCAGCTTGCCTCAGCCTCTCAAAGTGCTGGGATTCCAGGTGTGAGCCAGCACGCCCGGGCCAGCATTTCAATCCTAATTCTTTGTTCACGTATTCGTCTTTGGTGTCTTCGGTTCCAGTCCTTGGGCAAAGCCTGGCACGGAGTAGGAGGCAGCGCCTGAGCAGCGTGGAGGGGTTGTTTAAATTCTCTGGCAGTGGCCCCAGCTCTGATCTCCCTACGGAAAGATGCCCTTGAGCTCCAGAAACTCTTTTTCCTGCAGCTCGTTGCCCCATTTCGTTCCCCTCCGCCTCATTTTCATTTTCCCTTGGGTCCCTCCCAGCTGGCTGTTCCTGCATGATCCTCCTGCCTTCGCGTTGCCTCCCTTTAGCTCGGAGGCCTTATCACATCCCCGCTTTGTGTCGGGGCCAAGCTAAACATATCTGGGGACTGTTGTGCTTTTTTCCTATTTCCCCATGAGTCAGTCTCTCCAGCGTTTTCATCATTTCTCCCCAGTGAATGGTTGGCAAGGAGCAGGGACCCAGTTCTAAGCTTGGAAACACGAAGACCTCCAGCACTCAGGCGCGGGCTGGGCCAGATGGGCCTCCCAGCCACAGTCTCCTGGAGGGTGTGGCTCCCTGAGGACCCAGGCTGGGGGCCACCTGTGGGCCTAGAGAGCCTCCTGCCCTGGCCAGTGACCAGATATTGTGCCTGGCTGCCACTCCAGGCTTGTGTAACTTATCTCAAGGGGTCTTCTGCTGACTTAAAAAGAAAGTGCAGTTAATCTCAGGCTGAGTTGAGAGATGGGGGCCCAGCTCAGTGGGGCGCAAGAGAAACTCAGTCACTCAAACATTTGTGAAGCACAGACCCTGTGCCAGGCATTGCCCAAATGCTGGAAACGCAAAGACACCAAAGACACATACGTGAACAAGGAATTCGAATTGAAATGTTAACAGTGCTTGAAAGAAGTCCTTGCTGTGGGTAACCAAGGACAGGACATCTCATCTGCTTTGGTGACAAGACGGATGGGACATCAGTATTGGTTTAAGAGCCAAACATTTAGACACAGGTAGATCTACGTACAAATCTTGGCTCTGCTACTTACCGGTGGTATGACCTTGGACAGTTGACGTTCACTGCCCAAACCTGTTTGTTGTCTTTTTTCTTTGAAACAGAGTTTTGCTCTTGTTGCCCGGTCTGCAGTGCAATGGTGGGATCCTGGCTCGCTGCAACCCAACCTCCACCTCCCAGGTTCAAGCGATTCTCCTGCCTCAGCCTCCTGAGTTGCTGGGATTACAGGCATGTGCCACTATGCCCGGCTAATTTTGTATTTTATTAGAGATGGGGTTTTAGCATGTTGGTCAGGCTGGTCTCGAATTCCTGACCTCAGGTGATCTGTTCACCTCAGCCTCCCAAAGTGTTGGGATTACAGGAGTGAGCCACCGCAACTGGCTGTCGTTTTTTTAACCCATAAAATGGGCATGATAATGCCAATCTTGTAGGGTTGCTGGAGCGATTAAATAAGATAATATAATAATGGGTACAGGCTGGGTGCCGTGGCACACTCCTGTAATCCCAGCACTTTGGGAGGCTGAGATGGCTGGATCACCTGAGGTCAGGAGTTCGAGACCAGCCTGGCCAAGATGGTGAAACCCTGTCTCTACTAAAAATACAAAAAATAAACTGGATGTGGTGGCAGGTGCCTGTAATTCCAGCTACTCGGGAGGTTGAGGGAGGAGAATCACTTGAACCCGGGAGGCAGAGGTTGCAGTGAGTCGAGATCATGCCACTGCATTCTAGCCTGGGCAACAAGAGTGAAGCCCCGTCTCAAAAAAATAATAATAATAATGGATACAATTATTATTTTTTTTTGTGGGTTTAGCAGTTTATTAGGATTTATAAGTCATTTTAAAAACAGTTGATTTAAACCAAGTAGAAATAAGTATGCAAAAAGTCTGCAAAACAAAACATACTTTAAACATGTTTAAGTAGACAGATTATCTGAAATTCTCCATTTCTCAGTCACTTCACTGTTATGCTATGGCAGCCAAGTAATCCTTAACTTCAGTTGGAGTAAGCCTCCTAAATCCAGCTTCATTGCAGATTCCAACTTCTATGTTATCCTCTGTCATCTGCCCTTCAAAGCTTTCCTTTAGGGTTAAGATGGCTGTATGAATGGCATCTTCAAGTTCCAGATCTTCATTATATCTTTTCTCAAGGAAAGTTTTCCCATTTACATAGTTCTTTCCCATTGCTGTAGCTTTCCAGGCAAAGTATGCTCCAGATGGATCTGACTGAAATAAATATGGTCGCCCTTCATTCCAACCACAAATAAGTAAAGAAACTCCAAATGGACGAACACCACCTGACTGAGTATATTCTTGCATCACAGAAGCTACTCTCTGTACCAGCTGAGCTGTGGGAATGGGTTCTTGGTACACAAGATAGTACTGTTGAGCTAGTTTTCGAGCTCTGTGCACAAGCACTCTGTAATCTGGGCCCATGCCACTGTACACCAAACCTATATGCTTGGTAATTGGTTCTACTTTGTGTACACTTCGCTCATCATACAGAATGGATTTCTGTTTTTTCTCAGTTGCTGATACCACACCATTTGCAGCTTTAATTCCCACTGACGGGGCTCCTCCAGCTACAGCAGCCAAAGCATATTCAATCTGGACAAGTTTACCAGACGGGCTGAATGTAGTCAGCGAAAAGCTGTACCCGCGCTCCGCCATCTTTACCCGAAGAGCCCAATGGATACAATTATTATGATGGAAGGAGTCATAATTATGCATGTACCCCCTGCTACTCAAAGTGTGGTGAGCAGTAGGCGCTTATGCCGACCTTTCTGACGTAGAGGATTTATTACTTTCAAGCGATTCCTAAAGGGGTTTGTGGGGCGCATGACTAGTCTTGCATTTGAGATCAGTAAGGGGCAGAATGGACGTGGACAGGACATTTTCATGGCAGTGCAGGTGAACGTCGATAAACACACACAGCAGAAATGAGAAAGGAGGGGAATAACAGAAATGAGGATCCACATGCAGGGACTTGTGTGAGTTTTAGGATGGGTGGTGGAGGAAGTGAATGAGCAGAGCTGTTGAGATTGACCTGTAAGGTTTTTTATTTTTTATTATTTTTTTTGAGATGGAGTTTTGCTCTGTCACCAGACTGGAGTGCAGTGGCTCAATCTCGGCTCACTGCAATCTCCGTCTCCCGGTTCATGCGATTTTCCTGCCTCAGCCTCGAGAGTAGCTGGGACAACAGGTGCACGCCCACGCCTGGCTAACTTTTTATATTTTTAGTAGAGGCGGGGTTTCTCCATATTGGCCAGGCTGATCTCGAACTCCTGACCTTGTGATCCTCCCACCTTGGCCTCCCAAGTGCTGAGATTACAGGCGTGAGCCACCACGCCCGGCCGACCAGCAAGTGGTTCCTGAACAAGTAGTTCGATCTATTTGCCAACATAGGGAATGTGGGAGAAGGGGGACTTGTAAAGAAGGAAGATGGAGAGTTCAGAAGATGGATTGAGGGGAGAATATCCTGCGGGAACTAGAGGCAGCAGACATGGCTTATATAAAGCTTGCCCTCTGCTTAGCTGGAGTCAGTACTGGATAAGCCAATGAGTTATTAATCTATAATACCAATGAATGCAATGCACAGTGAGTTACGTAGTGTCCACCCCCACCCACATTCATGTTTATCTGGAACCTCTGAATGTGACCTTATTTGGAAATAGGGTTTTTGCAGATGTAATTAGTTATGATAAGGTCATACTGGCTTAGGGTTGGCCCTTAAATCTAATGACTGTAGTCTTTGTATTATAAGAATAGGGACCGGGCTTGGTGGCTCAGACCTGTAATCCCAGCACTTTGGGAGGCCGAGGCAGGCAGATCACGAAGTCAGGAATTGGAGACCAGACTCACCAACGTGGTGAAATCCTATCTCTACTAAAAATACAAAAATAGCTAGGCATGGTGTTTGCACCTGTAATTCCCCTGTAATCCCAGCTTCTCAGGAGGCTGAGGCAGGAGAATCGCTTGAACCCCAGATGTGGAGGTTTCAGTGGGTCAAGATCGCAGCACTGCACTCCAGCCTGGGTGACAAAGAGAGACTCCGTCTCAAAAAAAAAAAAAAAAAAAGAAGAGGAGCAGATACAGGGACACACAGATGGACGAAGCCTGCGTGAGGCAGAGATTGGGGGTGATGCCGCTACAAGCCGAGGAATGCCAAGGACAGCCTGGAGCCCCTAGAATCTGGAAGAGACAAGAAGAACTTTTCCCTGGAGCCTTCAGAGGAAGCGTGGTCCTGCCAACACCTTTGACTTCAGACTTCTAGCCTCCAGAACTGTGAGGGAACACTTTTTTTGTTGTTTTAAACCACCCGGTTTGTTTAATACACCGTGGAAGCTGAACACAGTTGATAAGCCTGGAGAACATTTTCTCAAAGCCTGGCAAATAATTCCTAAAACTTACCTGATATACAGAGCCTCAGCAGCTTGCTCTCCCTCCAGGCCCACTGAGCCTCAGATGTTTGCTTGCCCTGGGGAATCAACAAGGTTACGTCATGTCAGGTGCCCTTGTGAACAGCACAGATTTGGAAGGTGGTGTCCTCACCACATCTCTGTTGGGTGAAGCCAATCTTCTTTCCTTCCTTCCTTCCCCTTCCTTCCTTCCCTCCCTCCCTCCTTCCTTCCTTCCTTCCTTCCTCTGTCCCTACCTCCCACCCTCCCTGTCTCCCTCCCTTCCTCCTTCCCTCCTTTTTCTTTTTTCTTTTCTCCTCTCTTTTTTCTCTCTCTCTCTCCCTTTTTCTTTCTCTCTTTCTCTTTCTTTCTTTTTTCCTTCCTTCCTCTTTCTTCCTTCCTTCCTTTCTTTCTTTCTTTCTTTCTTTCTTTCTTTCTTTCTTTCTTTTCTTTCTTTCTTTCTTTTTCTTTCTTTCCTCTTTCTTTCTCTCTCTCTTTCTTTCTTTCTTTCTTCTTTCTTTCTCTCTTTCTTTCTTTCTTTCTATTTCTCTTTCCCAGGCTAGAGTGCACTGGTATGATCTCAGCTCACTGCAACCTCCACCTCCTGGGTTCAAGCAATTCTCTTGCCTCACCCTCCCAAGTAGCTGGGATAACAGGCTCCAGCCACGATGCCCAGCTAATTTTTGTATTTTTAGTAAAGATGAGGTTTCACCATGTTGACCAGGCTGGTCTCGAACTCCTGACCGCAAATGATCCACCCTTCTAGTCCTCCCATAGTGCTGGGATTACAGGCCTGGGGTTGCCCGGCCGAGATCATTGTTCTTAATGGAAGCAGTCTTTTGGCTTTTTTATCACACTATGGCTGACAGTCGTCTTTGGGGTTGTGTCCACTGTGAGCCAAACCTCACAACTCGTCCTTAAGGGAGTGAAAGAGCTTAAGGTTCTTGCTGTGCAAATATACACATACACGTGGAAAAGACTAAGGACCCTTACCTGAATGCGTGTGGTGGGGTGTAGATTAGAAAGAAAGCCTTAATTTTCTTTCCCTCCTCTCACTTCTGTTTAAAGTGAGAAAAGAAACCTTCAATAGCTTTCATTCTTTAGTTGTAGGTCAAATAAACCCATGTGAACCAGCTTAAGCCAGAATGGGGGCTTCTCTAAGGATATAGGGCTGTCTTTTGTAAACCGAAGACAGAGACATCATTGTTCTAGAGGTCTATTGCTGCTTAACAAACCGTCCTCAAATTTAGTGGTTTTAAATGACAATCATATATTGCTCCTGAATCTGCAATTTACATGGTGCTCTGTGGGGAAGTCTTACCTCTGCTTCATGTGGTGTCACCTGGATTGGTTCCACTGGGACTGGAGGATCTGCTTTCAAGATGGCACACTCACCTGGTGGCAGGTTGGTGCTGGCTGTCGGCCGGTTGCTCAGCCAGCGCTGAGGGCTGGGGGCCTCCATTTCTCTCCATATGGAGCCCTCCACATGACCTGTGCTTCCTCAGAGCATGGTGGTGGCTGCATTCCAAGGATGAATGCCCCAAGGGATAGAGCTGTGTGAAAGCTGTGTTGCCTTTTATGACCTAGCCTCAGCAATCACACAGCATCACTTCTTCCATATCCTAGAAGCGTGGGCAGTCACAAAGGCTCACCATTTCAGGGGGAAAGGATATCGACACCATCTTTTGATGGAGTGTCAAGGTTCTGGAAGAGCATGGGATATGAAAAATATTGTAACCATTCTGGAAAATACAGTCTGCCACATTGTCATGCCCCAGAAAAGGCCTGGAAGGGCCTTTGTGAATGGGTTGCCTCATTTTCTCTATGGCGTCTTAAATTATCCAGTTTTCCTGGACATCAATTTCATTTTCTTCTTTCTTTGTAGACTAGCCTTTTCCATTCTTTAGTCCTCATGGCAGCTCCTGCAGGCCCCTAGCTTATGACTGTTTATGTTACACTTCCAGTTTCTGCTGAGACAGACTCTTTTGGCCACCATTCCCATGAGAAGGAGACAGACTGGCCCAGGCCGGGTCAGGTATCTATTCCTGGACCAACTGGCTACAGTCAAGGTCATTGTCATGAAGCAGAAACAAGGCACATTAAGAGTGTCTCTGCAGAAATGGGCAGACATTTTGATAAGTGTCAGTCTTATAGCAGTGACTTGTGAGCGGAACATAGTACTAGACTCTTTGGAGAATGCTGTTGACCAGTGAATGAATGGCTCGATATGATTAGAGCAGGAATCATGATTTTTTAATGGGCAGGGCTTACATGGTTATTCTCTGCCCTTAGGAGATCAGACAGGAAGGAATGGGCTTAATTAAAATAGAAGAATCTTTGACTAGAATTTGATGCATCTTGGTGAGACCATCTGGTATACCCCTTCTGTCTGCTGTCAGGTAAAATAGTTATATCCTCAAATGTGAAGGTTGAGTCAGTTCAGAAATGGCAGTATCTGTGCTGTCCAACAGAACTTTCTATCATACTAGAACTCTCCTGTATCTGTGCTATACAGTGCAGTAACCACTAGCCATGCATGGCTGTTAAACACTTGAAATAGGAATCATGGGATTGAGGAGCTGACTTTTTTATTTTATTTAGTTTCAGTTAATTCAAATTTAGTTCTAAATAGCTACACATGGCTAACGGCTACTGTATTGGACAGCACAAATCTAGATCCCAAATTGTGCTGTATCCCACTCTTTTGACGTAAGCTGTATCCCACACTGTGCTGTATCCCACTCTCTTGCGCTGTATCCCACACTGTGCTGTATCCCACTCTCTTGCGCTGTATCCCACATTGTGCTATATCCCTCTCTCTCAACAGCTTTTCTTAGCTCATGGATCCATGTCTGAACCAACCGTGTTCACGGAGATTGGGAACTGTGCCCAGGTCTGGGTCACATGTCTGACCCCATGAACAAGGTTCACCTTGTCTGAACCACATGCTGTGGGTCCCTAGTGGAAAGAGGATTTCTGTATGAGAAGTAGAGGAAAGAGAGGTAGCTGGACTAAAAACTCTGTCCCTCAGAGACCATCCTCAAGGTGCTATATACCTTGTTGAAGAGAAAGAAGGGATGGGGACAGGAAGACCTGACAAATGTTCATGGGGACCCTTGGTGCCAGACACTGTATTGGATGCTGGGGATGCTAATAAAGAAATCATGTCAACAGCAAGACAGGAAGACTCTCTGCTAATTCTCAGTCTGATAGAGGAAGCTGACTCCTAAAGAACAGTCACAAAACAGGGCAAAACATCCCAAAGTGTAGATGAAGGAACACAGCATTACCAGGACAACTAATTTTGTGTAAATTTAGCAAACTGCTGATGTGCTGAGAAGTGACTTCTGCATTACCTCCTCCTTAAAAGAGCATTAAGAAAATTGCTTCAGTTCTCTCTCTCTCTCTTTAAAAAAAAGGATGGCTTAAAAAAATCAGAAAACAAAGTCCAGTCTCAGAGAGGGGTCAGAGTCTGGTGGATGGCCAGGCATGAGTTGTCTAAAAATAGAGTGGAGGCTGATTAATGAATGTCTTTAAAACAGAGATCAAACCCAGAAGCTGTACCAATGCAGCTGACATGCATTCCTCTGGGGTTTCACACTCCTTTAGAGAATTGCTCAAAACTGGGTTACCCAAGAACTTGGCCCGCATGCCCAACGCTCCACTCAGCTAGAGAGGGAGCAGTTCTCGGGTAACACTGGCCGAAGGTAGCATGGGGTAGAGGCCTCCAGTCCCCTTGGCCTCTCCTCCCAGTTTCAGTTCTGCCTGGGCAGTGTCTCTCCTCATCCCACCAAGCCCTCTGTGGGGTCAGGACGGTCTGCAGCCAGCTTCACCATCTCCCAGAAACCTGCCCTGGACGTGGTTAGCCTAGACCTCTGGGTGTGGGAACCCCAGGCGGGGGGATGTCAGATTACTGAGGGATGCTTACTGACTATTAACCCACGTTATTCCTCCAGCAAGCCTGTGAGCTAGATCCCTATCAGTTCCAGTTTACAGATGGGAGAGATGAGACACCCAGATGTTGAAAACTTACACAAGGTCACAGAGTTCATAGACGGAGAACTGGAATTTGAACCCAGGAACTTGGTTCCAGAGTCCCCATGCCTGACCACCTCCTGCACTGTCCCTCCAGGTATCCTGTGGATAGGCACTATCCCTATCCTCATTTTACAGATGGAAAAGAAAATATCTAGCTGGTTAAGAGAAACAAATGGCAGGGTGGATGGGGACTTGGAGCCCCAGGTCCTGGTTTGGGTTCTGTAACCGTTATGCTTTGTGACCTTGAGATTATCACTCACCCTCTCTGAGCTTCAGTGGTGTCATCTGTGAAAAGTGGTAGCATCCTTACCTTGCCCGATGGTAGCCATTCCCCTCAGCTTCCAGCACATGCTGGGCTTTGCACTGGTCACTCCACGTGCGTTATC
The DNA here is from genome assembly GCA_004027835.1 of Alouatta palliata. Classification (NCBI taxonomy): domain Eukaryota; kingdom Metazoa; phylum Chordata; class Mammalia; order Primates; family Atelidae; genus Alouatta; species Alouatta palliata. Next base: position 16,913 of record PVKV010025543.1, on the reverse strand, counting down.
CCGTTTAATCTTCCAAGCGCAGCCTGAGGCTGAGGACACCGGGAACATCTCCCAGGTCACCCACAAAGAGACAGCGTTAAGAATTTGCCAAGAATTTCCCAAGTCTGCTTCCAAAGCCAATCAGTTTCTCTCTATTTGACAATAGGAGGCTTACATGAATAACAGGTATAAAAGCTCTAGGGAGATAAAACTGTCCCTTCTACCAGTGAAAGGTGGCTGGATTCTACTGATCAGCCCCAGGATTTCTCTGGGGAGTTGTGGGGCGTGCAGAATGTCAGCAGCGTAACCTCTGCATCTTCCCCCTCTGCACATGCAAAGAGGGAGGCGGTCTCCATGAATGGAAGGCAGAGCAGGGGGCTTTGGGGACAGGCGATCACAGACTGTGGCCACCAAAGCTGATGGAGGAAAGACTGCAGGACCTGCTGGCTTCTGCACACCCCATTCTTACCTCCTGTCCAGAGTTAGATGCATTAAGTCAGGCTGTGATGAAACCTGCAGCCACCATGGAGGTTTATGGCCCCCGCTTCCCTGCTGGATGATAGATGGTTGTTTCTGGCCGTCACCTACCCCACCCTCCTATTTTCTATTTTGAAGCTTCCTCAACTGCAGAGAGAATTCTTTTTGTCTCTTGAGGATACTAAAATCTGGTACAAACAGTCTCTGATAATAAATGCTTTTTTTTTTTTTTTTTTTTTTAACCAAGGGATCAAAAGCTCCCCAGACACTTTCAAAGGGAGCCAGGGTGCTTTGGCTATGTCGTGGTGATAGGCTGGAATGCTGAGCAGTACAGGAGGAAGGGAGTTTGAGGACTCGGATCGGGGTGGTTTCCAGGCTCCTCTTGCTGAACAGAGGGCAACTGGAAACAGGGTGTGGGAGGGTTGAATTCCAGACACCAGGGCTAAGGGGTAGGAGAGGACCTCGCTTCTCCCCAGTGGAGCTCCCGGGGGGGGGGGGGGGCTCCAGCAGCTGTAAGTGGCTCTGCCTGGAGGAAGGTGGCAGCCTGGGGAGTGGTAGGTACATCCGAGGGTAGCAGCTGGTACTCTGGGCAGTTCCAGGCTTGGAAGAGAAGCTCTGAATGCTGAGGGTTGCCATGACCACTGGCCTGAGTGGGCAGCTTCCAAACAAGGTGAATAACCCTTCCTCTCCGCAGGGCCTCCCAAAACAAGGAAGGAGGCAGCCAGCCAGCTGCCTCCAGCCCCTAGGCAGCCCCAACTCTTCTCTTGAGCCAAGTCTGGACTGGCTCTAGCCTTCAGCACGGTGTCTTTGTGTGCCGTTATTATCCAACTGGCTGGACTCTGGGAGGAAGGCATATGGCACAACCCAGAATATCCCTCTCCTTTTTTTTCATGATGTGGGTTATGGGCATGGACTTTGAGCCAGGCATACCTGCATCTCAATATTATTATTCTCAGGTATGTTTTCCGTCCTCTGTATTTACTGTCATTTTCTCTGTAACACAATACCCAACCTTTTAGAGACTTAAAAACAAAAAACAACCCAGGAGTTTGAGGATGCAGTGAGCTATGATTGCACCACCCTGGGCAACAGGGAAACCCCATGACGAGAGGAGCGAGAGCGAGAGACAGAGAGAAAGTCTTAATTTTTTTTTAAATCTCACAGTTTCTATGGTGAGGAATTTAACAGTGGCTTTCCTGGTGGCTACAGGTGTTGCATGAGGCTTTGGTAAACACTGGAGAATCTGCTACCTTGACAGCTCACTTACCTGGCAAATTGGTCACCTACCTGGCCATTGATAAGAGGTCTCAGTTCCTCATCACGTCAGCCTCCCCACGGGGCTGCTTGGGTATCCTCATGGCATGGTGGCTGGCTTCCCCAAAGTTACCTATCTAAGAAAGTGATGGAAGCTTCCATGTCTTCTCTGATGTAGCCTCAGAAGTCACACACCCTTGTTTCCATCACATCCTATTGGTTACTTGGGTCTATTACATTACATTGTAACCATTACATTGGTTACACGGTTCCACATCCTGTTTGATATGGGAGAAGGTCATACCAGGACATGAATCCCAGGGGCAAGGAACACTGAGGAACACCTTGGAGGCTGGCTACCATATTCTTTTTGGGTTTCGCTTTTCTCTATTTGGGGATAATAACCATACCTACTTTGCAGTATTATAATGTGGAGTAGTGGTAATAGAAATACCATCAGTCATGGTACCTGGCACAGAATAGATGCTCAACAAATTATGATCTTCCTTCAATAGCCATATAGTGAATAAAATTGTTACCTTTCACTGACAGAATAGTCCCTAGGCTACTGCGTTGCAAATATTATTCTAGTGCTTTATCCTCATTTGCTTATTTAATTCTCACAACAAACCCCAAGAAGCAGGTACTATTATCACCTTTGTTTTCCTCACAAGAGGAAACAGGTCTGGAAGCTAGTGAGTGTGGAGATAGGACTCAAACACATGCAGCCTGACTTCCAAACCCATACTGTTTACCCCTAAGCCCAAAAGGCCCCTCCTCTGAGAAGCCTATTTGGAAGCATCTTTTATTACAAGCCTAATTAATGGCTTCCTTCTCCCTGCTCTGTAGATCCAGATGGACATGAACTGGCATCGGAACATCTGGCTTGCCCACTTCCTCACTGTGTGACCCTAGGCAAATTTCTTCCCTCTCTGATCCTAAGAGTCCCTGTCTATGAAATAGGGACACCCCAGGGCTGTTGAGGGGATGGAATGAGAACCCATGAAATCACCAGTCAAGTGGAGATGCCCAAGAAGGTCACTCTGTGTTTGCCATGACCTGAGCTTTTCTTGATCTTTTGTTTTGTTTTGGTGTTGAGACAGGTTCTCACCAGGTTGCCCAGATTGCTCTTGAACTCCTGGGCCAAGTGATCCTTTTGCCTCGGCCTCCTGAGTGCCTGGGACTGAAGGCATGCACCACTGCACCCAGCTCCTTTTCTCCACCTTGTTCCTTTCTGTGTAACAAAAGTGGTACTGGTTGCCTTTGGGTGCTAGTGATAGGATCCAGTAATAAAGACTCTCCATCACTCCTAAGCCTAGCACCTGCAACTTGGCCTTGGATCAAACTGATTGGCCTGGACAAGTGGCTGAGTGTAGGGGAGGGGAGAAGGAGACCCTGCACCCCAAGATTCTAGTTGGTGGGTGGTGGTTCCAAAACTGAGCATAAGAACAAGGAGGAGATAGGAGGTGGGGTCCTGAAAGCCCTGTGTGTGACCCTCTCTCTGTTTAGGTCTTTGCCCACTTCATGGTCTATCACCCAGGCACCTTATCAGAGTCATTTCTATCTCAGTGCTTCACTGGCACACCTTGGTCTACAGTAAGCACTTATGTAGGATGTCACTTGGGTGATGAGCACTTGCATAAGATGTCATGCGGGTGATAGCATTCGTATAGGATGACATGCAGGTGGTGAGCATACACTTATGTAGGATGGCAGATGGGTGGTGCGCACACATGTAGGATGGCACATGGGTGGTGAGCACACAATTACCTAGGATGGCACATGAGGGGTGGACACTTACGTAGGATGGCACATAGGTAGGCATTTACATAGGATGATACATTGGTGGTGGGCACTTCCATAGGACGGCACATTAGTGATGGATATTTACACTGGATGGCACATTAGTGATGAGCCCTTGCATAGGATGGCACATTGGTGATGGGCACTTACGTAGGATGGCATGTTGTTGATGGGCATTTATGTAGGATGGCATGTTGTTGATGGGTACTTATGTAGGATGGCATGTTGCTGATGGGCACTTGTGTAGGATGGCACGTTGGTGATGGACACACGTAGGATAGCAAGTTGATGGTGGGCACTTACATAGGATGGCACATTGGTGGTGAGCACTTACATAGGCTGGCACACAGGTAATGAGCCCTTACATAGGATGCCATGCACTTGGAGTCAGGCAGGAAAGTGCCCCTAACCTCAGTTGCCCGATCAACCAAATGAGGAGTTTAAGGTACACCAACCTTGCACTGGGCAGTCATGAGCATTCAGTGAGACAGTGCTTATCTAGCACCATGCTGGGCCCTAGACAGCATTCAGTAGGTGTTAACTAATAATAGCAATGATGGCTATCATTAAATGAGCCACTGGATTCTGCTCAGTTGGTGAGGAAGCAAGGGGGAGACTCTGGCAGTCTCAGCCTTGCCACTCTCCTCCTTCTCTTTCTTCTTCCCTAGAATCCTGAATACAAAGTGTCCCTGTCTTTGGTTGGAAAGCCAGTTGCTCTGGGCCTCACAAGGGCAGCCAGGCCCCAGGCCTCCCAGCAGGAATCCTCCTGGTAGACAAGGCCTTGCTGTGACCTTTCACCCTCTGGCCTGTGGGTGAAGGACCATTAACCAAACTGCCTTCCCTAGTCTTTTGTGGAGGACAGTCCTTTGTCCAGCTGTCCTGTAAAAATAAAACATGTGGAGTGATGGCTTCTATCCCCACACTACATCTGAGCGCTGTGCCACCATCTTTGTTTGACCAGCCCTTTATCATTTATAAAATTCTTTCAGTGTGCAATCTCAGGTCTCCAGAGAGGTTATATTTCTTGCCCAAGGTCACCCAGCTGGCAAGTGGCCGAGACAGGACTGGCTCGTGGGTCTTCCAACTCTCTAACTTATCTTTATCCACTCTCCCAGGCTGCCATGCAAGAGGCAGAACGGGGTTGGGGTGGCTTGGAGGGACCAGTTAGATTTGCCCCATGTTTGCCGCATATTCCTTAACTAGGTAGGATTTCTAGGAAAAAACAAGGGGAAGAGAGTTACTATTTATACTTATTGAACTCTGGTGTGGCTTGATTGTGTCCCCCCCAACCCAAAATCTCATCTTGAATTGTAATAATCCCAGGTGGTGGGACCACATGGAGATAATTGAATCATGGGAGTGGTTCCCCCCATACTATTCTCATGATAGGGGGTGAGTTCTCACGAGATCTGATGGTTTTAAAAGGGGCCTTTCCCCACCTCGCTCTGCCTTTCTCCTTGCTGCTGCCATGTGAAGAAAGACGTGTTTGCTTCCCCTTCCACCATGATTGTAAGTTTCCTGAGGTCTCCCCACCCCTGCAGAACTGTGAGTCGATTAAACCTCTTTCCTTTATAAATTACCCAGTCTTGGGTATGTCCTTATAGCAGCACGAGAATGGACTTATACAAGCACCTTCGTTTGCCAGACACTTTATAGAAGTTTTCACATTGGTTAAAACTTAGTCTTCATGGAAAGCCTTGGGATGGGTGTTCTTGCTGTTTGCAGAAATGAATAGAGAGAGACAAAGAAATGTACCCAAAGTCACACAGATGCTGAGTCAGAGACAGAGATGTGTACTTTGATCTCCTGGCATTCAGAAACCCATCCTGTGGTGGGGTCCTGCATTCACAGCAACTCAGAACAACTTGATTGCAGGCCTGGAATTACAAGTTTTTCCAAACAGGAAGGTGGACAGGGTTTTGGGAGCTGTCTAATGTGTGGGTTTGAGGAGAGTTCAGGCTTTGGAGGCCAGCAGACTTGGACTCAAATCCTGGCTCTATGGCTCCATAGCTGCGAGCCTTGAGCAAACTGTGGAACACCGTGTACAAAACGAGGGAAATGTCCTCTGGCCTGCAGGATTGGTAATCGTGGATATAAACTGTATTCAAGAGATAGCAACTCTGTGCCGGGCATGGTAGCACATTCCTGTAGTCCCAGCTACTTGGGAGACTGAGGCAGGAGGATCACTTAAACCCGGGAATTTGAATCTAGTCTGGGCAACCTAGTGAGACCCTGTATTTCCACTAAAAAAAAAGCACGATATTAAAAAAGGAAATAGTAGCCCTCTTCCTAGGAGATTGGGAGAGAAAGCAGGATGGCACAGAGACCTGCTTTGCTTTTTCTCTACTTCTTTCTCTCCATCTCTCTTACCCACCCTCATTCTACTGCAGATAGAACAAACTACCTCACAGGCCTTCAGTGACAGGGTCCATTGTATTCAGAGGGCTATAGGGTTTTTTATTGTGAGTCACAAACTCACCACTACCTGCACAGGGACATGGATTGAAGGAGAAGCATCCACCCCTCTGCTGTCCAGAGGCAGAACACTTAACCCTGAAGGCCAACCATGGAAACTTGTGAAATTGGATGCAACGCCACAGGCATAATCCGATTCAACAAACATTTCATGATCACTTAGTACGAGCCAGGGAACGGACCCAACTGTATCAGTCAGGATTAGATTCAGTTGCAAGTAATAGAGGCCCCAAGTAACAGCAGCTTAAATAAGATGCCAATTTGTTTCTCTCTCCCATAAAACCTCAGAGGCAGGTGGTCCAGGATTGGTGTGGGGCTCTGCTTTGGGAAGCAGTATGGACCTGGACTCCTTCTGTCTTGTTGGTCTACCATGCGTGTCTCTATTCCCAATGTCACCTCATGGTCTAAGGTGGTAGCTGCAGCTCCAGCCATCGTGCCCATCACCAAAAGACAGGTGGAAGAGATAACAAAGAGAGGCAGAGTGTGCACCGTGTTTGCTCAGTGAAGATTCCTGGAAGCTGCTACTTGACCCTTATGCCTCAATGCCATTGGCCGATCTTGGCCACAGATCACACTTAGCAGCACGGAGAAGTTGGGTGGTCCTACGCTACTAAAAATTGGGGCCTCTGTTGCTATGAGAAAAGGCAGCAATTAGCATTCTTCTGCACAGATGCATCGAAGGTTTTCTTTTCTTTTTTTTTTTTTGAGACAGAGTCTCACTCCGTCACCAGGCGCCAGGCTGGAGTGCAGCGGCGCGACCTCGGCTCACTACAACCTCTGCCGCCCGGGTTCAAGCAATTCTCCTGCCTCAGCCTCCCAAGTAGCTGGGACTACAGGTGCGCGTCACCATGCCTAGCTAATTTTTTTGTATTTTTAGTAGAGACGGGGTTTCATCATGTTGACCAGGATGGTCTCGATCTCTTGACCTCGTGATCCGCCCGCCTCGGCCTCCCAAAGTGCTGGGATTACAGGCGTGAGCCACCGGCATCGAAGCTTTTCTTATGGATTAGGCACTATATTTTACCTTCTTTGCCCCATCAACCCTGCCACTTGATTATTAGGTTAGGGCAACAGTAATTGTGGGTTTTGCAATTACTTTTGCACCAACCCAGTATTTTTATCTTCTGTATATAAATGAAAAATCTGATCATGAGAGAGGTTAAGTAACACATTCTAGGTCACCCAGGAAGGAAATGATGAGACTGGGCTTCAAGGCAAAGCCTATTTGATTCCGAAACCTGTGCTGTCACTTTTTCTATAAGACCTGTGTTAGGGGGTAGGGATTCCCCAAATGAAAAGAAACCTTCTCCTGCAAACATTATTTGAGAAATATCATCATTGCTATTTTGTGGCTTTTCAGAATGAAAAGAGGTGACAGATAGACATTTTGTTTTTAAAATGTAATAAAAAAATGTTTGGTGGGTACATAATAGGTGTATATATTTAGGTGTATATAGATGTTTTGATACAGACTGAAATAGATTTCAGATGCTGTTCTGGGTTGAATTGTGTCCCCCAAAATTTGTATGTTGAAGTCCTAACCCCTAGTCCTCCAGAATGTGACCTTATTTGGGCATAGGGTAATCGCAGATGTAATTAAGTTGAGATGAGGCTGTGCTGGAGAAGGACAGACCACGTCATACAGGAAGACGGCTATGTAAAGTCACAGAGGCACAGGGAGAATGCCATGTGAAGGTGAAGCCAGGACTGAGGTGAAACAGAAGCCAAAGAACACAAACCAGCAGAAGTCAGGTGAGTAGCATGGAACAGACTTCTCCCTCGCAGCCCTCAGGACAAACCGCCCATGCTGACACCTTGATCTTGGCTTTCTAGGCCCCAGAATTTTTTCTGGTATTCCAGCCACCCCACCTGTGGTATGTTGTTATGGCAATCCTAGCAAATTAATGCAAATGCAATGTGTTGTTCATTGCTTTGCCATGGAAACAATTTCAGACGGCTGTGAGGATGTTAGATTTTCAGGAAGGTGGGTGCCTTCGTTTTTATTACAAACTGAGGGAGTCACTTTTCTGTAGGCTATTCCCAGATTTCATCCCAGGCCTCGAAGTTCTATGCAACTTTTGTTAAACTCCTTCTAATGTTCCAGGCTCTGTGCTAGATGCATGGTGCAAGGAAACTGGACCAGACTTTTAGAAGAAATCAGGGTGCTATACTTACCGCAAAGGAAAACTTTGATTTTGGCATGGGGCATCTCTATTTTAAGCTCAGACATTTCCTGGTCACTGGCTACCTCACCGCCTTGGCATGAAGTAGGGTAAGAAGTACGGGCCTGGGTTTGTTCAGCTTCTCTGCAAGGTGAGATTGACGAGCCCAGTAGGGAAGCTGGTGTGCAAAGACCAAATCCTCTCCCAGTGGGTGCCGAGCCAAGTTGTCTTCGTATTTGAGTTGCTTAATCTGTAGCCTCTTATCTCACTGGGTTAGAGCATGTTGCACTCATGAAACCAATGTCCCAGTGTGCTGAGAGGCTGGCTGGTTATGAGTACAGCCTGCACTCCTGACTCATGGGGCTGATTTCCAGGCAAGTGCTTGCCCTGCTGCAGCACGTCCTTGCTTTGTGTTTCAGGGATCTGTCCCATTGGCCCAATTCGATGGCCATCACCTGGAGTGAGTGTATGAGTGTCTGTCGGGAAGACACAGAGTGGCTTTCCTCCTCTTAAGAAGAGCTAGTAGTTCTACCCCTCAACATCGAAAAAATACAAACAACCCAATCAGAGTCACGGGGAAAGAACTGGAGTAGACATGTCTCCAAAGAAGATAGACAAATGGCTAACAAACAAGTGAAAAGATGCTCGGCATCACTGATCACTACGGCAATGCAAATAAAAACCATGACACCAGTTCACACCAGTTACGATGCCTGTTTTATATATAATGGCCTGTTTTATATAAAAATAAAAAAAAAAAACAACAGAAAATAACAAGTGTCGAGAATGTAGGAGAATTAAAATTCTTGTGTGTCGCTAGCAGGAATGTAAAATGTATGGATCTGTCACTACGGAAAACGGTATGGATGCTTCTCAAAACATTAAACATAGAATTACTATCCAGTCCAGTTATTCCACTTCCAGGTATATGCCAGAAAGAATGAAAAGCAGATACTCGAACAGATATTTGTGTCCCTGTGTTCATAGCAGCATCAGTCACAACAGCCAAAAGGTAGAAATCACCCAAATGTTTGTTGATGGAGAAAGGAATAAACACAATGTGACATAGAAGCATCTAATGGAATATTTTCAGCTTTAAAACGAATGAAATTCTGATACTGCTGCAACGTCATTGAGGACATTATGCTAAGTGAAAAAAGCCAGACATAACAGGACAATTCCACTTCTAAGAGGTACCCAGAGTAGCCAAATCCATAGAGACAGAGAGTAGAATAGTGATTACCCAGGGCTGGAGGGAGAGGGGAATGGAGAGTTCGTGTTTAATGGCCACAAAGGATCAGTTTCGGAAGGTGAATAAATTCTGGAGACGGATGGTGTTCATGGTTGTAGCACAATGTGAATGTACTTAATTCCACTGACTTGTACACTTGAAAATGATTAAAATGGTGAATTTTGTCATGCATTTTACCACAATAAAAATAGAGCATTGTTATTGATAATATCTGCCATTCATTGAATATAGTATTCCCTAGACAAAGCACTTACGGGCATTAGTTCCTCAAGGCATTCATTGTTACCAGCCTTGTTTTAAGGATATGAAAACTGAGGCTTGGAAAGGCTCATTCATTTGATCAGGATCACATGGCTAACAGTGAGCTGTGAGGTTTGAGCCCAGCTTTGACTGGCCCTAGGGTCTCAGCTGCAACACACCTGAAGAGCCTCTTGGCTTCATCCTTGCATCTGGGACAATGCCTGGAACATGGTAAGCACTTGTCTACCTCTGATCACATCTAGAGTGACGTTTAGACCCTGACGAGTCACCAGAGCTCACCAGAGGGTGGCTGCATCAACACTGTAGAGGAGGCACTCAGAGATGTCACAGTTGTAAACGTGTCTGGGTACAGTGGCTCATACCTGGAATCCCAGCAGTCTGGGAGTCTGAGGTGTGAGGATCACTTGAGCTCAAGAGTTCAAGCCTGGGCAACATAGCCAGACCACCATTTCTACTAAAAATTAACAAAAAAATTAGCCAGGTGTGGTGGTGTGTGCCTGTGGCCCCAGCTACTCAGGAGGCTGAGGTCAGAGGATTGCTTGAGCCTGGGAGACCAAGGTTGCAGTGAGCTATGACTGCACCCCTCCAGCCTGGGCAGTGCAACAAGACCGTCTCAAGAAAAAAAGTAAGTTGAGAACATGGCTCAGACAAATTTAGGGAGCACGGGGCTGGGGCCAAGACTAGGGTGAGGCAAGGGAGCAGAAAACCAGCAGGATGGTGACATTGGTCCCAGGAGTATTTGACAGAGTCACATAGATGTAGCAATTGAAAGAGGGAGTACTGAAAATGGTTTTGCTAAACCAAATTCCAAACTGGTTTATGTCCTATATAGAGAGCAATGAAACCACAACCTCTGGGGCTATCGTATTTATTTATTTATTTATTTATTTAAGACAGAGTTTCACTCTTGTTGCCCGGGCTGGAGTCTACACTGGCACGATCTCGGCTCATTGCAACCTCTGCTTCCCTGGCTCAAGCAATTCTCCTGCCTCAACCTCCTGAGTAGCCAGGATTACAGGCACCTGCCACCATGCCTGGCTAATTTTTTTGTATTTTTAGCAGAGACAGGGTTTTGCCATGTTGGTCTGGCTGGTCTCAAACTCCTGGCCTCAGGTGATCCACCCGCCTGGGCCTCCCAAAGTGGCTTATAGGCATGAGCCACCGCCCAGCCTGGAGTTATCTTTTCTATCAGACAGAAATTGTTTGCATCTCTACCAGACAAACATCGTTTGCATCTTAGGAATTTCCTTTAAGATAGCATCTAGAATCTGGGCCTTAGTCAATAATAAGTACTAAGTCAAAGTGTCCATCCCCTCACATGGACTGACCCTTGGGTATTACCCAGATCCCCTCTTTGAGGTTCAGCCGTGTCCCCCAGCTCCTGGGAGTACCAGCTGCTAATATGGGTGGATGGCTTACAGCTCTGTTCTTCCTTCAGAATCGCCTGAGATGGAAGGAAGCTTCCTCCCCCAAGTATACCTTCCCTCACCTATCCCTGGTTGACCTTGAACAACCTGGTCCTCTTGCCTTAATTTGCAATGACACCAATGGCCACCCTGGCTCCAGAGCTTTCCACGGGACAGGCTGAGGCCTCAGCGGCAGCCTCACAGCAGGTGAGCTTCTGCCTCACCCACGCCTCCGTTTTCACAGGTGTTCCTCCCTGGAGCAGCCCCGTACAACCTGGGCTTGCACCTGCCTATCTCAGAGTCCATATCCAGGGAACCCAATCTAACACAGGACTCCTTGCACAATGCTGGGATGGCTTGAAAGGGCAGGAGGGCCTCTTGTTGCCTCATTGCCTCGTTTTTAGATCCTTTCTCTTAAGGAAGGTAGTAAAAAAATCTGTGGAATGAGCAGACAAGAGTGGGTGGAGGCGGCTCAGGGGAAATCCTCCCCCACACCTGGAAAAACAACTCCGGGTCCGCTGACAGAGGCCACAATCAGGCTGCAGACCCCACGAGGTGCTGGGAACTCGAAGGCATGGCTCTCTGGCAGAGGTGAGAAATTTGACTGGGCAGCAGTTGCTGCTTAAGATCAAGTGAGATTTTCCACCTTCAGGGAGGAGCTGGAGAAAGCATGAGAAAGCGTGCCTAAATCCTCAGGGGGTTGTTTTTAGTTGAATAAAACAGCCTGATGTAAAAAAAAACGGCAGGGCTGAGTGCAAAGCCAATGCTCCCCGCCACCTCTCTGCTTGGAGCTCATCACCCCCACCCCTGACCCCCAGGAGAGCCAACGCTAAGCTCACAGTGAACTGGAGAATTGGAAGAATTCAGGTTCTGCTCTGCCTCTTCCTTTCAGAGACAAAAATAAGGTTCTGGAAGGTGTGACTTAAAATAGACCTTTCATAAAAGATTCATTCCTGAACAAGAATGTCACAAAAGCATGAAATGTGAAATAGGCTGCAATCTGAATTCCACTTGAAGTATTTGGTGGCAATTATTTTTAAAATTCCACCACAAAAGGTGCTTTTCAATCACAGGAGAGTGAGTTGGAGATCAGGGCCAGATAATTTCTTCATTGGGGGAAAAACGAGTTTCAAGTTTTAGGTACTGATTTAAGGCATTTTGGAGAATATGCATGAGTATTAAATGGATTTAGTTTCTTTTTTTAAAAAAGCCTAGAGCCATTGCAGAAAAATGCCTGAAAAGCAGAGGCTCAAACGAGATGTAAATTACCTCCAGGAACAACCTAATAAGCCATCACTAACCACCAAGTCACTCACTGTGAAGGATGTGTGCACCTGAGGACGGAGAATGATTCTATCCTTAGAACCTCTTGTGATATTGTGGTTGGAGTGATCGTGGTTCTGTCAGTAGATCTGTCTGCATTTGGGGACTAGCTCCAGATCTTCCTCTTTGATAAGAGATCCTGGTGGTCCCCTCTTGAAATAGACTTGCTTTCTATCAGCGCTGCATTCACCTGCAAACAAATCCAGGTTTACAAGAGCGGCAATTTCTGGGCAGCCTCTCTGCTCCATCTGGTATTGCTCATCTCATTTTGTTTTTCTCCCAGATCATTTTGCCCCACTCTCTAGCAAGGGGGAGGAGATGTAGGGTCTTCTTTTTCCTTTGCTTGGGGGCTTGGCATGGTGTCAATAGCATAAGTTAAATTTCTAAGCTTATAACAGCTCTCTGCAGAAGGGTCTCTATCTCCTTCCTCGCTTCTCTAAGGGTCTGCTTGGGAGTTCATTCCACCTGGTGTCCTCACCCCAGGTCGGTTTCCAGGAGTGAATTTCAGATCTATATGATTTCCCCTAGGTTCCAGTTCTCCCTTCTAGAAGAAAGGTCTGGAGTGGTAGATTTGAAGTGGGCTGGGCACAGTGGCTCACGCCTGTAATTCCAGCACTTTGGGAGGCTAAGGTGGGCGGATCACTTGAAGTTAGGAGTTCGAGACTAGCCTGCCTAACGTGGTGAATTCTCATCTCTACTAAAAATACAAAAAATTAGCTGGGTGTGGTGGTGCACCTGTAGTCCCAGCTACTCGGGAGGCTGAGGAACAAGAATTGCTTGAACCCAGGAGGCAGAGGTTGCAGTGAGCTGAGATTGTGCCACTGCACTCCAGCCTGGATGACGGAGCAAGACTCTGTCTCAAAAAGAGAAAAGTGATTTTGTCCTATATATGGCCCCTCTCCATATCCCCTCCGGGCCAGAGAAAATAAAACAAAACCCCAAATGCTTGAAGTGGTTATGGCAGTCACAATTCCCAACGGCCACTGGCCAGTGGGTTTTCCTTCTGATCCTTCATGACTGGTAACGTTAATTGCGCCTCGCATCCACAGGTGTGCTTTCTGGAGGGTTTGGAAGGAGGGGAGTGGATACTGATAAGGCACTGGGGTTTACTTCCAGCAACGCTTTTTAAGGTGAAAATAGAACCAGTGCCAGAGTGGCCCCCAAGCAGAGATAGAGCCTAACCGAGGACAGGAGGTCCTGGGACAGGGTGGGTGGGAGGGGCTGTGCTGGCAGTGGGGCTGGGGCAGCAGCTCTTCAGGGACAGGATCTGGGCTCAGCTAGAGGATGCCAAGGCCAGCAGCCCCAAGGAGTGAGGAAGGAGCAGAGATGAGTCTGGTAAGGAGTTCACATTCCCATAAAAGCCAGAGGCACCAAGCTTGCCTTGAATGGAGCTGGGCACAGCAGAGCAGAGGACACTAGTTTCTTTTCTTTTTCTTTCTTTCTTTCTTTCTTTTTTTTTTTTAAGATGGAGTCTCACTCTGTCACCCAAGCTGGAGTGCAGTGGCGTGATCTCGGCTCACTGAAACCTCCACCTCCCAGGTTCAAGCGATTCTCCTGTCTCAGCCTCCTAAGTAGCTGGCATTACAGATGCATGCCACCACACCTGGCTAATTTTTGTATTTTTAGTAGAGATGAGGTTTCACCTTGTTGACCAGGATGGTCTCGATCTCTTGACCTCATGATCTGCCTGCCTCAGCCTCCCAAAGTGCTGGGATTACAAGCATGAGCCACCCCACCTGGCCAATCCTTTCATTTATTTGACAAATACTCATACAGTGCTTACCCTGTTTGGTACTGTCCTAAGAGGGTGAACCATTATAAACTCATTTCATCCCCATAATTGCCATTCGTGTACATACTCTTTGATGCTGTAAACAAGGAGTTCTCAACTGCAGGCAATTTCGCACCCCCGGGGACATGTGACAAAGTCTGGAGATAGTTTTGCATTGTCACAAATGTGTGGGACAGCGGGGGAGGTGGTACCGGCATCTATGGGCAGAGGCCAGGGACACTGCTAAACACCCTTCAGTGCACAGGACAGCTTCCTCAGCGAAGTGTGATCCAGCCCGAAAGTCGATACTGCTGGGGTTGGGAAACTGTTGTAACTAATGGGAATGATTGGAGCCCTGGGAGGTGCAGCCTGAAAACATCGGTGTCAGTGGCCCCTCCCCCCTCTAAAATAAACCTGGAGTAGTGTTCTATTGGTTTACTTCTTGCTGTCTTTTCCAGGTTCACCCCAGAGTTTAAGATCGACTTCTTGGTCACTGTGCGAGCAGCTGCAGTTCTCTGGCAGTGCCACGTGGCCTTGTTCTGGTTCGTTAGACGGTGAGTTGGATTTTATAGTTATTGCCCTTGAAAGCGCCATAAATGGCATTTGCAGTCATTAGTGGGGCTGGGGGTTGCCAGATCGGTAAGTTTAACTTTGTAGGATGACTAACACTCCAATGCCCTCCAGGGTTCGTCCAGCTGCTCAGTTGCCCAAACCTTTGCCAGGTTGCAGAAACATTGACCGTGGACAAAATCAGAGTTCAAACAGGCATGAAGTGGAGCCTGAGCAGCACCTCCACACTCATGTTGGCTGGCTCCTCACTGAGGGCTGGCACCTGCTCTGAGTGGGGCACGGAGGCCACTTGGGGACTCCAGGCTCCATCGTCTGCCTCATCATGGGCTGTTTTTTTTTTTAACTCCAGGGGATCTAAGCCAGCTGGGGTTAAAACTGAAACTTTCTCCTTAGGGTCTTGGAAGCTTAGCTGCCTAGGCCTAGAAGGGGTTTCAGAAGTCATGCCATCTCATCTTGCTGCCCAATAGGATTCTCTCCAAGCAGAATCAGTTATATATTTGCAGGATCTGGCACAATATGAAAACGTGGGGCCCCATGTTGAAAAATGATTAAGAATTTTAAGACGGCATTTTTTTTTTTTTTTTTTTTTTTTTTTTTTTTTGAGACAGAGTCTCATTCTGTTGCCCAGGCTGGTGCCATCTTGGCTCACTGCAACCTCCACCTCCCGGGTTCAAGCGGTTCTCCTGCCTCAGTTTCCTGAGTAGCTGGGATTACAGGCATGTGCTACCATGCCTGGCTAATTTTGAATTTCTAGCAGAAACAGGGTTTCACCATGTTGGCCAGGATGGTCTCCATCTCTTGACCTCATGATCCACCCGCCTCAGCCTCCCAAAGTGCTGGGATTATAGGCGTGAGCCACTGTACCCAGCTTCAAGATGGCATTTCAAGAGCAAATTTTCATGTCTGAAGTATCAGATCATGAAACCAAGCACACAGTCCTCTGAGTGTGAGGCCGTGTGTGTGACTGTACAGGTTGACACCCATGAAGCCAGCCTTGCTCCCATGTCACCCCGTGGTCCCTGACAGTATGCACAGGCTTGCCCAGGATGGTCCTGGTTTACTCCTGTTATGCCAGTGTAATTATTGGGTCTCCCTTCCACTCTCAACACTGTCCTGGTTTAGGCAACAAATTATATTACATGGTAACCTTATAATTACATGACAACCTTCTAGGTAATTTTCTTTCATCCTATCTATGTTGTAATGTCACACAAAGTCTAGCCATTGCATCATTTTACGTAGGGGACCAAGTGATCATGACCTTTTTTGTTTGCCATCATGGTTTACTGAGCACATGTACGTGTGCTAACGTCACTTCATACTCACAGTGATATCAGAACAGGGGAGTATTTATTTGCAGTTGAAGTAAATGCGGCTTAGAGAGGGTAAATGGTCTCAGGCAGCTGGTGAATAGCAGATCTAGGACCTAAGCCAGGGTAGTAGAGGATTTCCTGCTAGAGCGACCAGTTGCCCCAGTTTGCCTGGGAGTGATGAGGTTTCTTGGGTATGAGACGTTTTAGGTTGTTTTTTTTTTTTTTTGAGATGGTGTCTTGCTCTGTCACCAGACTGGAGTTTAATGGTATAATCTCGGCTCACTGCAACCTCTGTCTCCCGGCTTCAAGTGATTCTCCCGTCTCAGCCTCCCAAGTAGCTGGGATTACAGGCGCCCACCACCACACCAGGTTAATTTTTGTATTTTTAGTAGAGATGGGGTTTCACCATGCTGGCCAGGCTGGTCTCGAACTCCTGACCTCGTAATCTGCCTGCCTTGGCCTCCCAAAGTACTGGGATTACAGGCGTGAGCCACAGCCCCTGACCTCCTGGGACTTTTTAGTTTTAAAACTGGGTAAGTCTTGGGGAAACTTTAACAAACTAGTTACCTTATTCCAAGTCCACACCATCTTGCAGGTTTCATGAATCATTTTCAATAATTTTAAACATTTTATGAGAATTCTTTCTAAGGTTGGACTTCTTTTTAGTATTTTTTTTTTTTTTTTTTTTTTTTTTTTTGAGACGGAGTTTCGCTCTTGTTACCCAGGCTGGAGTGCAATGGCGCGATCTCGGCTCACCGCAACCTCCGCCTCCTGGGTTCAAGCAATTCTCCTGCCTCAGCCTCCCGAGTAGCTGAGACTACAGGCACGTGCCACCATGCCCAGCTAATTTTTGTATTTTTAGTAGAG
>PVKV010025542.1:0-29523 GCA_004027835.1 Alouatta palliata | reverse complement strand
ACACTGCCCCAGCCCACACACTGCCCCAGCACCCCCACTACCCCAGCCCCACCATAACCAAGGCCCACCAGCCTCCCAAACGGGAGGTTACGTTGTTTGTGTTGCCCCATTTGGTTCACCCTCCAGGAATCTGGAACGGGAATAAAAGTGCTAAGAGGCTTCTGAAAACTCATTTTGAGAGGGAAGAAGTATACCCAAGAGGAGGCTTACGCCTGGTGGGTGGGGGGAGCACTGAGTGAACCTGGCCAGGCGTGGGCTCCCAAGAGCAGGCCACCCACCTGGTGGAGTTGCACTCCCACTCCAGCAAGTGCAGACCCCCTCGTGGGGGGAGGCACCAGGGTGCAGCAGGGGCCGCCCCCACCCCCAGTATGTCACCCTGCCCCTCAAAGGGCACCTCCTCCCCACCCTGGCACCTTGTCTCAGGCACTGAGGAGTGGGCCAAGGTTGTAGAGGCAGAGCCAGGGGAGCTCGGGGTGGGGGCCTGGGGGAGAGCAGAGTGCAGGTGCTGCAGGAAGGCAAGAGGGCACTGGGCTGGCATCTGGGAGCACCACCTTGATGCTGGCACTGGGTTTAGGGGGTCCTTGTGGGGCCCATGGCAGGTGGGGGCAGAGTGGAGGCCATGCACCTGGACCGGGGTTGGATGGGCCTAGAGGGTTTGGGGCTCCACGGAAGCTCCTTGACTTGGGGACTCTGAGTCCCTCTCTCAGGAGAGGCCGCCACCCCGCCGTGCCCTCTGGGTTCTCTGTCCAGGAGCACCGGCCTGTGCCAGGTGAACGCGCTCCTGCGGGAACAGCTGCAACACATGAGGAAGGCCAACGACACACTGTCCCGGGAGCTGGCGGGGACCATGGGCTGCGTGCGGCGCCTGCAGGGCGAGCTGGAGCGGAGGCGCCGGCCCCAGAGACAGGTCCGCCCCCACCCTCACCCACCCCGTGGCGGCCGCCTGTCTGGGTGCCTGTGGCTGGGTATTGGGCGGGGACCGGGAGAGGGTGCCACACCATGTCCCCCGCGAGGCCTGGCCACAGCAGTCTGTGGGGTGAGGTACTCCCCGGTCCACCCCTACCCTCCCCGAGCCAGAGAAGGAGGGCAGGGCTCTGAGAAGGGGCACGGGGCGCACCCCGGCTCCGGTGTGGGCCACCCTGTTTCAGAGGCCGGTTATCTCCATAGGCCGAACTCCTGGCCAGACTTCAGGAGCGGGCAGCCTGGCAGGAACTTGGGGCTGTGCCTGGCTGTGGCCCTCTAGACCCCCTGCAGCCTTACCCACTCCAGCCTCTGAAGCCCTGAGCCATGCGGGAGTCAGGGCCCAGGGTTCCAGGCATCAGCGTCTGGGGAGGGAGACGTCCAGGTGTTCTGCCCTGCTCAGATCTCTCTGTGGTTGTGGGACCCCCTGAAGCTGGTGTGGCCTTGGGTAAAGTGGCGCTCCAGCCAGGCAGTCCCTGGGGCTGAAGGCGTTCCCAACAGCCCTCCAGCAAAGGGTACCTGGACGCCCAGCCCCTGCACGCCATGGGCACCACGGGCAAGGATTCCCCCAGGAAGAGGGTCCCCTGGAAGGTGTGCTGCGCCAGGTGGAGGTGGGAGCCGGAAGGGCGGCCGAGTTTCCAGCCTCAGGCTGCCTCCACAGACGTCCCTCAGACAAGCCTGTCCCAGAGGGGCGCCACTCGCCTCCTACTCGGGCCAGGTCCCAGCCCCAAGCCTCGGGCAGCTGCGGCTCAGGAAAGGCAGGTGTCAGACAAAGCAGCCGAAGTTGACACCTGGAGAGGGAGTGCCGGCCTCTGTAGAGCGTCACCGGGAGCTGCGCCATCAGCGAGAACCCACCGCCTACGCCAGGCCTTCCGGCTCGAGGCACTGGAGACAGATCTCACGTTCCCACTGCCTGGTCCCCGTCCTCGGACCACTGGGCAGGTCACCTGATGACCACAGGAGCCAATTCCGCCGCGTGAGAACAAAGGCGAGGGTCCCTGAGCTCAGGGTGGCATCGGACCACCCGGGTCTCTATTTCCTTTGAGAACCGTTCTCGCTGTTTGACGCCGTTTTCTCTCCCCACCCTGAAGAACTGCTTTCTCTTTCTCCTTCCGCTGCTGCTGCTGAGGAGTCAGCTTCCAGGCTGCCTGGATTCTGACGGGCTCCTTATCAAGGTAACACGTGTCCTCACCTGGCGGCTCTTACGACCCGGCCCCGGCTTGGGTGTTGTGTGGCACCCTGGGTTGTGTCTGCGTGTAGATTTCTGTGTTTATTCCGCTTCAGGGTTCTCAGAGCCTCTGTGTCACTTGTTATTTTCGGAAAGTCAGTATCTTTAAACACTGCCAGTGCTGACCGTCCATCTCCCATCCTCTGAGTCCCGCTAGACGTGTGTTAGCCATCCCCACGCTGCCTCTCATGCACAGCCCACGGTTTCGTTCTTTTTATCACCCTGGACTACATTCTAGGTCATTTCTTCAAATTTCCATTCCTGTCCATCAGGCTTCTCTTCTGATGTCTAATCTCTGTTAAATTTGCCTACTTAGCTTAAATTGCAAATATTGTATTTTTCATCAAGAGTTCTGTTTGATTCTTTCCCAAACAGTAAATACCTTACTCTTAACTCACATTTTTTTTTTTTTTTTTTGAGACAGAATCTTGCTCTGTCACTCAGGCTGGAGTGCAGTGGCACAATCTCAGCTCACTGCAACCTCTACCTCCCAGGTTCAAGCAAGTCTCCCACCTCAGCCTTCCTAGTAGCTGGAATTACAGGCATGTGCCACCACACTTGGCTAATTTTTGTATTTTTAGTAGAGATGGGGTTTCACCATGTGGACCAGGCTGGTCTCGAACTCCTGACCTCAGGTGATCCACCCACCTCAGCCTCCCAAAGTGCTGGGATTACAGACGTGAGCCTCCACGCCTGGCTTCTTAACTCACATTTTCAAGCCTCTTATTTATTTGCTGGAGCAAGCTTGACATAGTCTTTCTGTGGTCTGTGTGTATCTAATACCTGCAGTTCTTTAAGGTCTGGTTCTGTCGTTTCTGCTGGTTTCTGATCATGGTCCTTTGTTTCCTTGTGCCTTTGCTGATTTTTTACGTTTTAACTAAGAGCTGCTTATTTTCCTTGGAACTTTGTGAAGTGTCTTCGAAACGTAAGGTGAATACAGTATTTTCCAGGAAGGAATTTTGTTTGCTTCTGATAGATGCTGAGGGGCTTGTAACAGTCTTTGGGGCCACATTGAAGTACATTTTCAGCCTGAGTTTTCTTGAGACTATCCTGGTGGTGTGAATTCAGCTGCAAACTGTGTGAAGTCTGTGTGGTTCCAAATCCATGAGGAACTTTTTTCTCTGTTAACTCCAGCATTCTAGACGGGCAGTTTTCCTTATCATGTCCTGCAGGGTGGTGTGTGTGTGTACGTGTGCGCACGCCTGCACACTCGTGTGGGTGTATATTTGTGTGTGCACACGCACACGTGTGTATGTGTGCATGTGTATGTGTGCGTGCATGTGTATGTGTGTTTGTGTATACATGTGCTCATGCATGTGTGCGTGTGTGCGCATGCCTATACCCTTGTGCGTGCATACTTGTGTGTGTATGTGCGTGCACGTGTGTATGTGCATGAATGTGTGCACATGTGTGTGCACACATGTGTGCATACATGCCTGCACACACGTGTGTATTTGTGTGTGTATGTGTGTGTGAGCACATGTATGTGTGCGTATGTGTAGATGTTTGTGTGTGCATGTGTGTGTACGTGTGTGCGCGTGTATGCATATGTGCGTGCGTGTGTGCATGTGCATGTGTGTGCATGTGTGTACGTGTGTGCATACTTGTGTGTGTGTGTGTGTGCATGTACATACCTGCACACACATATGTGTATATTTGTGTGCGTGTGTGCGTGCACACGTGTGTATGTGTGCGTGTGCATTGTACATATTTGTGTGTGCATGTGTGTGTGTGTGCATGCATATGTGTGCGCATGTGTGCATGTGTGTGCATGTGCGTGTGTGTGTGCGAGTGCACGCCCCTGCACTTAGCAAGAATTGCCCACATTCCCCGATGGTCCATGACTTCACCAACTCCTGGCATGAGTGTTCCAACCGTTCAGGCCAGCCCAGCCATGCATTCAGGAAGAGGCTGTGAATCTGGAGTCTCGTGTGTTCACGGGGCGGGTTAATCTGGCAGCCACCCCTCCGTGTTGCCAGAAGTGTGTCAGCCTGCTCTTTTGATGGACACGGTCAGAGTGCAGGCAGCAGTGTGGCTGAAGCAAGCGTCCACCCCTGTATACCAGGCACGGAGTGGCATGTGCTCTGAGAGTGTGTGGCCAGGTATTATGGGCTCAGAGGATTTTGCCTTCCAGAGAGTTTATGGCCAGATGTTATGGGCTCAGCGTGGCATTCCCTCAGTGTGGCTGTACCACCAGGTGTTATGGGCTCAGTGTGGCATGCGCTCCAGAGGGTGTACCGCCAGGTGTTATGGGCTCAGTGTGGCATGCCTTCCAGAGAGTGTACAGCCAGGTATTATGGGCTCAGTGTGGCGTGCCCTCTGGAGGGTGTACCACCAGGTGTTATGGGCTCAGTGTGGCATGCCCTCCAGAGGGTGTATGGCCAGGTGTTATGGGCTCAGTGTGGCATGCCCTCTGGAGGGTGTATGGCCAGGTGTTATGGGCTCAGTGTGGCATGCCCTCTGGAGGGTGAACCGCCAGGTGTTATGGGCTCAGTGTGGCATGCCCTCTGGAGGGTGAACCGCCAGGTGTTACGGGCTCAGTGTGGCATGCCCTCTGGAGAGTGTATGGCCAGGTGTTACGGGCTCAGTGTGGCGTGCCCTCCGGAGGGTGTGCCGCCAGGGGTAATGAGCTCATTGGGGGGAACCTCGGGTGTGGGATCAGGTGAGGGTCAGGAAATCTTCATGAAGGTCAGATGATGATCAAGTACCTGAAGTTCTTCAAGGTCTCGTCCCGTTGTTTCTGCTGGTTTCTGACCATGGTCCTCTGTGGGGGTTCTGGAGAACGGCAGGATGTGAGTGTCCACCTGAAGGCAACCTGGGGAGCAGGGCTGGGGCTGCCACAGGCAGGGAGAGGTGGTGGGAACACGGTCACCCTCCGAGTTCCAGAGGTCGGCAAGCAGGAAACGTCGTGTGCAAGGCCTGGAGGGTGGCGTGGAGACCCTGAGACCATCTGGCCTTCATCGTAGTTCCTGCAGGCTGGACCCGCTGAGCACACACGATTCCCTCACTGCTGCCCCGACACGGAGTCCTCCCCCCGCTCCCTTACAGCCCCATCACTGGCCTCGCCTCGGCAGTGGTCTCCTAGCCTCCTCCCTGCTGAGCCGGGGCCCCACTGCTGAGGCCTCTAACTTGCTTCTGTCTCTCTGGCACCTTTGAAGTGCCAGACCCACACCGGGACATCTCCAGGAGCCCTCAGAGTAAGGACAGAGACTGTGCTGGAGAAAGGCAGCCCGTCCCCTCCCTCGGAGCGGGAGGCAGGAGCTGAGTCCTGCAGAAGCGCCTGCCCCATGCCCCAGCAGGGACTCAGTCCCAGCTCTGCAGTGTTCTAAGCCTGAGCAGTTCCTGAGGGCTGCTGGGGAGCTGAGACCGAGGCAGTGCCTTCCCTCCTCAGGGCCCACGCGCCTTCCCAACCCCTTCCATCACGTGGACCGGCGTGGAGGGCTGGGCGTGGCCGTGCTCCAGGTCCTCTCTGGGGAGGGGCACAGCATGGCCCCAGGGTGGGGTTAGGGGAGCCCAGGGCTCATTCGCCCATGGGATGTGGGGGCTTTGGGGTGCCGGGTCCACTTCCAGCCGCCACGGAGAGGGACATGGCACCCGGAAAACGGTGAGTTTCAGGGAGGGTAAAGGGCGCTAGCCTGAAGCAGACAGGAGGTCTCTTGCTTTCAGGCCCAGCCAGGGGGCCTGGGGAAGGCCCGGGACCTCCTGCTCCTGTGGAGACAGGCTGTGGTGCTGGGGACAGGCTTGGCTGAGCTGCGCGCAGCCACAGAGAGGTGAGTGCCAGCCGCCCCACCCGGGTCCCCATCGGGGAGAGGGGAAAGAGTGCCTGGGGGGCCCTCTGTGGCTGCAGCAGCCCTGGCCGGCCGGCTCCTCACCTGGCCCTGGCTAGGTCTCACCTGGGCAAATTGTTTGAAAACCGAGGCAGATAGAGGGACCAGGCCACCTCCTGCCCGGTATGAAGGACAGCCACGCCCCGTCTGGGGGTCTGTGAGCCCCGCTGTGATCATGGAAGGTTTCAGACTCCCCTATCCACATGGGGGGCTCAGAGGTCTCTCAAGGGCAGCTTCAGCAGAAGCTGGGAGACAGCTCCCAGTGGGGGCCTAACCTGCTGGCCGCGGGCACCCGGGACCAACAGGCTTGCACCGTGCTGAGGCAGCCGAGGAGGGCGCTGGGGACAGGGACAAGGAGAGATGAGAGGAGGGCGGTGAGGACGCTATGGGGTGGGGACACCTACCTGGATGGAGCTTCTGGGGTCCTTGCTGAGCACCACGCTGGAGTCAGTCCTGGTGCCACCCCTCCCCCACCAGCCCTCAGGTGTGTGGCAGCCCCTTTCCCAGGGCTGAGGGTGGGTGTCTCAGTGAAGGCTGCTGAGGCTGGAAGTGTGCAGCCTGGCCCTGCCCCTGCTCACTCCCCCCCAGCTGCCTTCCTGCTGTTTGGTGACACATGGGCACAATCAGTGCCATGTGCTGGGGGCTTCTCCTGAGATGTCCAGGGAGAGGGTCCTCTGCGGGGCTGATGGGACCAAGCCCTCCCTCTGCTGGTGGATCCTGAGTCAACCACGGGTGTCACCCTTGTCTCCCAGGGGCCTCGCTGACCTACAGGCAGACATGGCCAGGACCGCCCGCCACCTGCACACCGCCTGCCTGAACCTCGACTCCAACCTGCGGCTGTCGGCCAGCAGCACAGCCAGCATCCTGGGGCAGCAGCTTCAGGACAAGGTCGGGGAGATGCTGCAGCTTCAGAGCCGCGGGGACACAGAGAAGGCAGTGCTCCAGGCCAGGTGGGCACCCAGGCCGGCAGGCTGGCACAGGGAGGGTCCAAGGGGGTGGGCCCATCCAGCTGGCTGAGCAGCTGTGGTTCCCGGATGTGGTCGCACCGGTCCAGAGCAGCTGGGGCCCTGCTGTCACGTGTGCTGCACACATTTGAGGATCACCATCCCAGAGGCGCAGGGCACCTCCCCTGATGCCCAGGAGGTGGGCACTGGGGTCTCCCACAGTGAGGGTTTCAGGGAGCACGGCAGGAAACTCACTGGGATGGTGTCCTCGGGGTCAGCGCTCAGAACTGGAGTGTTCAGGACTCAAAACAGGAATGTTTTTCCAGGGACAAGAGCTCACCTGGGGTAAATAATTTGAAAACTGAGGCAGGTAGAGGGACCAGGCCACCTCCTGCCTGGTGTGAAGGACACCCACGCCCCATCTGGGGGTCTGTGAGCCCCGCTATGATCATGGAAGGTTTCAGACCCCCCATCCACACTGGGGGCTCAGAGGTCTCTCACAGGCAGCTTCAGCAGAAAGCGAGGAGGCAGCTCCCAGTGGGGGCCTAACCTGCTGGCCACGGGGCTGATGCCTCACAGCCTGCGGTCCGAGGCCACCCTGGCCACAAACACCCTGCCAGGCTGACAGCCTTCCCTCCCCTCCTGGGGCCCAGCTGAGTCAAACACACCACAGCCCAGCCCCAAAGGAGCAGGAAAGGACGTGGGGGCCCTGGGGTGCTGGACAGCCACAGGGTCAGCATGCCAGGGCCTGAGCCACAGGAAGGGGAACCCGGCGTCTTTAGGAAGAAGGAAGGAATATCACTCCTTGCTAGACTGATGGCAATAGGTGCTCTGAGCAGAAGGGCTGGCTGGACAAAGGCCTGTGGTGGGCACTCCCTCTGCTGTGCCACGGGACAGGGCAGAGCCCGGAGCCGCCAATGCGCGTGAGTCTGGAGAGGGTCGGTGTAGGCCTTGGCTCCTGAGACCCTGGGAGCCACTGAAGGCTCTGTAGCAGGAGAGGCACGTGCTCAGACCAGGGACGGAGACCACTCAGACAGAGGTGTCGCCCAGCAGCGACGGGGCCACGGCATGGAGGAACCCGGGCAGAGTCAGTCCGTCCTCTGGGCCCTGCCCCTCACCCCCATCCCCCGACTCCTTCCAGGCTCTCAGAGCAAACGCTGCTGGTGGAGAAGCTCACAGAGCAGAACGAGCGTCAGGCGAGGACCATCGCTGCCCTCAGAACCGACCTGCAGAACCTGGTTGGTGGGCGGGACGGGGGTGGCTGTGGGCGGGGGTCTGTCAGCCTCGCTCAGGGGTCTCCCCCACCGAAGGAAGCCCTGTGCAGCGGCAGCCGGGGATGGCGGAGGACGGCCTGCAGGGCGAGGTGGGGTCTCTGAGGCGCTTCAGGAATGGGCGGCCCCTCGCCTGTCCCCCCGGTAGCGAAGCTAGAGGCGGCCTGCAGGGACCCTCAGGACTGTCTGTGCGATCCCCACCGAATCACGGCCCTGCGCTCTGGGCCTCTCTGCACCTTGAAGGTGGCGGAGGAGGATGAGTGGTGCCTGGAGCTGGGACGGAGCCCCAGCACTGAAGGGGAGAAGGCGCAGCGCCCGCCGAGGAGCTGCCCACGTGCCACGTCCCCCCACCAAGGGGCATCCCCGCCACGCACCCACTCCCCGGCTGCCCTGGACCCCACACTGCAGGCCGTGCGGGCAGCCATCGAGAGGCGGCGGTGGCGGGAGCAGGTGGGCAGCCGCAGCCCGAGGGACCCCCGTCTCCCTGAGGGAAGAGCCGTGAGCTCCTCAGGCTGAAGGGTAGTTATGGGGCCTGCCCGAGCCCCATGGCCCCAGGGAGGGGCTCCAGTGTCTTTTCTGCAGAGTCGCAAGTCCTGGTGGGCCTCGGTGGGCAAAGCCTGCCTGACTGGCCCACACTGCACCCACCCGGGCAGGAGCTGCGCCTGCAGCTGGAGTCCTCCCAGGCCCTGGCGGACGGGCTCCGGGAGCAGCTGTCCGAGTGCAGGCGGGAGCTGTGGGCCGCGCAGAAGCTGCAGCAGGAGCGGGCTCGGGAGCAAGAGGCCCTTCGGGGCCAGCTGGAGGCCCAGAGGCTGGAGGAGCAGCAGTGCCGGGCGTCCTGCAAGCTCCCGGGAAGGTAACGGAGTGAAGGGGCTGCCCGGCCTTGCACAGGGTGTGTGGGATCCTGAGGGCCCAGGGCTGCTGTCGGGATAGCCCCTCTAGAGTGGGAGGGGATGCCGGCGGGGAGGGGCCTTTCCTTCCAGCACAGTTCTGTGGGCACCAGTTGCACAGGAGCTGGGGTGGGAGGCACCCACCAGTGAGACCCTGTGTGTTTCCCAGGCTGTCTCTGCCCGTGCGGTCTCAGGGGCTGGCATCCACCCAGCCCCGACTGCCCACGAAGGCACGCTGTGCACCTCGAATGGGTCCAGGGCCGCCCCAACTCTGCCCCCTCCCTCCCCAGGGAGAAGGCTGCTCTGGAGATGGTGGTGGAGGAGCTGAGAGGGAAGGCAGGCACTGCAGATGCGGGGAAGCGGGGGCTAGCGGCCTCGGAGCTGCAGAGAAGCCTCCTGCTGCAGGAGGAGCAGAGGGAGAAGCTGGCTCTGTGGAGGGGGCGGAGCAGCAGGGCCCTGGAGACCAGGTGTGCTGGAGACAAGGCGGCAGCTGGGCGGGCAGCTGGGCTGGCAGGGCCCCTTCCACAAGAGAGACCCCTCTCGGCCACCTTGGGCCTGGGCCTGCTTCGACAGTCTCATCTCAGAGTGCGGGGCGGCCCTAATGGGGTGGGGGTTCTCCAGGCTCCTTCCAGTCTGCACCACGCTCCGGACCCAGACCCCTACTCCCGCTGACTCAGTGCCCCCCGGTGGCACATCTCCCACCCTGTGGGCCCAGCAGATGTGGGGCCCCATTCCCCCCACCCAGGCACCTGGGCCTCCTCCGCCCCAGAAACGAAGCAGGAAGCCAAGGGCTCCCTGCGTCCCTGGTCCTCCCGGGACCCCCATGCTCCTCCTGGGCTCCCTGCGTCCCTGGTCCTCCCAGGACCCCCATGCTCCTCCTGGGCTCCCTGCGTCCCTGGTCTTCCCGGGACCCCCATGCTCCTCCTTGGCTCCCTGGGCTTGGAGGGAGTCGCAGGCAGTCTCCTCCCTGAAATCTCATGGGGCAGCCACTGCTTACCCTGAGAGACCTCCCGCCCTCTGGTCTGGGGCCTCAGTCAAGGCCGCCTGCAGCAGCTGGAAGAGAAGGTCTCCAGGCTCAGGGAGGAGCTGGCCTCAGCCCGGGAGGCACTGAGCATGGCACAGCTCCAGCGGGACGTTGTGGAAAGCGAGAGGGAAGCCCTGCACAGCGCCCTGGCCCGGGTATGCTCTGCCCCCCCCAACTACCCCTCCTGTCTGCCCCCCCCACCACCCCCTCCTGTCTGCCCCCACCCACCCTGGCCTCACTGACCTGGCCTCCCACTCCCTCTCCCCTGCCTGCCGGGACCCTGAGCCCATCACCAGAGCTCCCAAAGTCACCGAAGGCTTCTCTGTCCCCAGCCAGCAGGCACTGGCCTAGCCTGGCTGCTCTCAACCCTGCTGGCCATGCCTGCTTCTTCGTGGCCTCTCCTCAGCCCACCAGCTACGTCCTCTGGCTGGAGCCTCAGTGCCTGGAGCCACCAGTGACCCTGAGACCTCCCCACTGTGGGGACCTTCCCACCGTGCCTGCTCAGAGTGCTGGCTAGCACACTTCCATGGCTCGGGGCTCACTGCTTCCCCAGCAGCAGACCTGCCCTGGAAACTGAAGGTCTCTCCCTGGTACCCCTCCCTGCCCCAGGCCGAGTGCAGCAATGCTGACCTGGAGCTTCTTGTGAGGCGGCTGAAGTCAGAGGGAGTGCAGCAAAGGGACTCCCTGGCTGCAATGGCCACCCTGATGGATGGGCTGGCTCAGGACAAAAGTGTGCTGAACCACCTGGCCTTCCAGGTGAGACAAGGGCCAGGTGGGGCCTCGCCAGAGCGGGTTTCCGGGTGGCTGTGGGTCTCCAGCCCTGGGCCTTCCTTCCATCCTCCCAGATCACTCCATCTCCTGGTCCAAGGTTTTGGGGACAAGGAACCTGGCTAGCCCTGACCAGGCCTGAGGGAGGGAGGACAGTGTGCCTGGGGCAGGCCTCGGGGGTGGCTGGCCTGCAGGGCCCGAGGGTGCGGGGACTGGATGCAGAGCCCCTGACCCCTGGTGGTAGCTGGAGCAGGAGCGGGACCAGCTTCGGGAGCAGCAGAAGGCTCTGGAGCAGGAGCAGGCCCGGGCCGGGGTGCAGCTGGCAAAGGCGGAACAGCAGCTGGCGCGGGAGCAGGCGGAGCGCAGGTGCCTGGAGCAGCGGCAGGAGCAGCTGGAGGGCCAGGCAGCCTTGCTGGGGCGAGAGAAGGCCCAGCTCCAGGAGCAGGTGGTCCAGGTGAGGATGTCTGCAGGGCGGGCTGCTGCCGTCTGGGACGCGGCTGGGTCACGGGTCCTGCCTAAGGTACTTCTGGGAGTTAGGTCGGCTGAGGATGCCCACACCAGCTCTTTCTGTCTTGGTAACGGCCAGGCCCAGTGCTGGCATCCCTGTGGGGATGGGGGCAGGGGGAGGGTATGCAGAGAAGATTCCCATCAGGCCTGGCCTCCATCTCCATCCCACCCCTTGGCAGGGGAGCCGGGGCCTCAGGCTAGTGACCTGCACACGAGGCCCTTACAGA
Source organism: Alouatta palliata (assembly GCA_004027835.1). NCBI lineage: Eukaryota > Metazoa > Chordata > Mammalia > Primates > Atelidae > Alouatta > Alouatta palliata. The sequence goes on along the minus strand of PVKV010025542.1, from coordinate 17,880 downwards.
GCTTTGCCTTTGCTGTGCCGCCCTGTTCTCCCGGCCGCACCCACACAGCCGCGCTCTGCCACTGTGCGTTCATTGGTGCATTCATGCATTCGCTCCCAATCCCCCGTCTTTTGTTGAGGAAGCTCAACTCAGCGGAGAGAGAAACAGCTTGTTTTTTCAATCCGTGCAGAAGCCCCATCTGTGCTGGCCTTCCAGCCCCCGCGGCTCAGATTCTGTGGCCCCTGTCGCATGCGGGACAGCTCAGCTCTCCTTCCGTTTTCTGTCTTGAGCTTTTTGGGGGTCATCTTTTTCGTCTTTTGCTATTGAAGTGTAACTGCACTTAATAAGTCAGTGGACAGTGTTAGTGACTTTTGACAATTGTGCAGACCCGCGTAGCCACCACCAAGATCAAGACGTAGAACATTTTTGTCAGCCCAGCAGGTTCCCCCATGTCCCTTCAGCCACTGCCCAAAGCCCCCGGCCCCCACCCAGGTGGCCTCTGCTCTGACGTGCTGCGCCAGGGACTGGACGCGCTGCTTTAGAGCGCCTTGTAAATGGAGTCGTGCGGTGCAGACGCTTCGTGTCCCGCTTCTCTCTCGGTATAACCTCCTCTATCTGTACATGTTGTTCGATGTATCAGTAGCTCTTTCTTTTCACCTGCATAGATACATTCCTTGGGGTGAGTAACGCACATCTGCTTACTCATCCACCTGACACTGGACATTTGCACCGTCCCACAACGATGTTTCCAATACATCTGGTCCTGCCCACAAAGGGTACTTTTACCTGTCACTGGGGCCAGCAGCCAGGTGATGTGAACGCTCTGCCTGAACCCGGCCTGCAGAGAGCATGGTGGCTTACGCCCAGGACTCATGGTGCGTTATGTGACACACCTGTTGATAGGCTGTGGATTTGTGTCCCCACCCAAATCTCACGTCAGACTGGAGGAGAGGCCTGCTGGGAGGTGATTGGTCGGGGACTGTGATGACTCGGCTGGTATAAACCTCCTTGTACAAGTCACATACATATATTTTTACTTTTCCTGACTAAGTACTTAGGAGCAAAACTGCACTCGCTGCATAGGTGTGTGCTGAATTTTTATCAGAAACAACCAAGCAGCTTTCAGAAAAAGCGAGCAGCTTTCCAGAAGTGGTTCCATCACTTTGCCGCAGCCAGCGGCACAGGAGAGTTCCAGGTGCCCCTCTGCCTTCTCCACGTTGGTGCTGTCTGTTTCTTTGTTTTTAGCTCTTCTGTGTGTGTGAAGTGACACGTCACTGAGGGTTTCATTTCCATTTCCCTGATAACTAAAAATATTGAACACATTTTCGTCACTTATTGGCTATTTGTGTGCTTTATTTTACCAATTGTCAAACTTTTTCCCAATTTTAAAATTGGGATTTTGCATTGTGGTTATGAATATACAGGAAGGTATATATCGTGATGCAGGCACCTTGTCAGATACAGGCCCTACGCGTATTTTCCCCAAGGTTGTGGCTGCCTGTACATTTTCTCAGGGATATTTTTTATGGATTGACATAAAACTTTAACTCTGGCAAACTCCAAGTTATCTATTTCTTTTTTTAGTTTTACAAGTAGTATTTTCTAGGTTCTGTCTGAAAAATGGTTGCCTACCCCCAGGACAAGAAGAAATCCTCCTACGTCTTCATCTGGCTTTCACATGTAGATCTGTGATCCATTTCAAGTTTATTTCTGGGTACAGCAGGGGTTTGCCATGTCTGCTTCCCAGACTAGCAGCCTAAACATCACCTGGTGACATGCTTTGGATCTGTGTCCTCACCTAAATTTCACAGCGAGTTGGTGGGAGGTGATTTGTTCATGGGGGGCAGATTTCTCCCTTGCTGTTGTCTTAATGGTGAGCGAGTTCTCACGAGATCTGAGGGTTTAAATGCGTGGCACTTCTCCCTTCACTCTCTCTCTCCTGCCGCCATGTGAAGAGGGTGCCCTCTCCCTCCTGCCGCCATGTGAAGAGGGTGCCTGCTTCTCCCTTCACCTTCTGCCATAATTGTCGGTTTCCTGAGGTCTCCCAGTCATGCTTTCTGTGAAGCCTGGGAACTGTGAGTCTATTAAACCTCTTTTCTTAATAAACTACCCAGTCTCAGGTAGTTCTTTATAGCAGGGTGAGAACAGACTAATACACCTGGGGACTTCTTAAAAATGCAAATACTCATGCCTCACACAAGACTGACTTACTGAATCAGAAACTCTGTGGGTGGGGTCCAGAAATCAGGCTTTTAATTAGCCCCCCATGGGATTCTGCTGCACACTAAAGTGTGAGAACCACAGTGTATGGTATGATGTGAGGACTAAGGTCCATTATGTTTCATACTGATTTCCAGTTTTTCCAGCACCATTTTTTAAAAGTCTCTCCTTTCATTCTTGAATAACTCTGGCAACTCATTGAAAATAAATTGATCATATAAGTGGGATTTGTTGATCTGTGCAAATCAACCTGTTCATTCTTTCACCAAAACCATACTGTCTTGACTACAATAGCTTTTTAGTAAGTCTTGAAATTGAGTAGTGTACACCTATCCACCTTATGCTTTTTCAAGATTGTTTTGGCTGTTCTAAGTCCTTTGCATAGGCATATACATTTTAGAGTCATCTTGTCCATTTCTTCTTCCCTCCCCTGCAAAAAGGCCTTCCAGTACTTTGATTAAAATTGTTTAGAATTTATAGATCAACTTGTGGAAATTGGACATCTTAAATATAGTGAATATTATATCCAGCAATATGGCATATCTCTCCATGTCTTTATATCTGTCAGCCATGTTTGTAGTTTTCAATGTAGAGGTTTCTTGCACGTCTTTAATTAGGTTAATTCTAGATCTTATAGCATGAATTATATTATTATTTTAATGTCATTTTCCTTTTGTTCATTATTAGTATATAGAAATACAATTTCATATGTTTATTTTGAGTCATGTGATCTTGACAAATTTACTTATAAGTACTAAGGTTGTGTGTTTATATAATTATTCATCTGTAACAACAGTTTTACTTTTTTTCTTATCTGAATACCTTTTATTTCTTCTTCTTATCTTATTGCGCTGAGACCTGCAGAGAAAAGTTGAAGTAAAAGTTGAGTAAGTGGTGAGAATGGCCAGACTTCCAGCCAACGCAATCATGGGGAAATAATTTGATGTTTCACCATTAAATATGATGTTATCCGTAGGTTTTTCATAAATGCCCTTTATCAGAGTAAGGAAGTTCCCTTTCACTCCTAGTGTGCTGATTTTTTAAAATTATAAATGGGTACTGGATTCTGCGAAATGCTTTTTTTTGGAGCTATTAAAAGGAGCACATCATTGTTCTCCTTATGTTGTTGATGTAGTGAATTATATTGAATCTTTTAGATGTTAAACTTGCATACCTAAATAAGCCCTGCTTTGTCATGAGTTAGTATCCATTTTATATATTTTTATTCAAGTTGTAATATTTTGTTAAAGATTTTTGCAGCTATATTTGTGAGGAATATTTCTGTAATTTTCTTTCCATGGAATCATCAGATTTGGAATCAGGGTTGTGCTGGGCTCCTAAAATACACTGGAAAGTAGTTTCTCTTCCTCTATTTCCTGAAAGTGTTTGTATAAAATTGGTATTACTTATTTCTTAAATGTTTGACAGAATTCACTAATGAAATAATGTGAATCTGGAGTTTTCTTTGTGAGAAAGTATTTGGTAATGAATTCAATGTCGTTAACAGATATGTCATCTACTCCAGGTTCCTGTTCAATTTCATGTCTGTTTCTTAACCTGCACTCTAACAATTTTGCATGTTGTGTTTTTATTATCAGTCAATTCAAACGGTTTTCTCTTTTTCCATGTGCTTTCTGCTTTGCCCCATGGATTATTTAGACATAAATTCCCTGACTTCCAAATAGGATTTTTTTTTTTTTTTTGAGACGGAGTTTTGCTCTTGTTTCCCAGGCCGGAGTGCAATGGCGCGATCTCGGCTCACTGCAACCTCCGCCGCCCGGGTTCAAGCAATTCTCCTGCCTCAGCCTCCCGAGTAGCTGGGACTACAGGCACGTGCCACCATGCCCAGCTAATTTTTGTATTTTTAGTAGAGACGGGGTTTCATCATGTTGACCAGGATGGTCTCGATCTCTTGACCTCGTGATCCACCCGCCTCGGCCTCCCAAAGTGCTGGGATTACAGGCGTGAGCCACTGTGCCCGGCCCCAAATAGGATTTTCTAAATGTCTAATTGTTACCAATTTCTAATATAATTTAATCATGGTCAGAGGATATACTCCCTATTATTTGAATGGATTTAAATATGTTATGTCCCAGTCTATTGTCTATCTTGAACATGTCTAAAGAATGTGTATTATGCTATTGTTGAGTGCATTGTTCTGTAAATATCAGTTCAATCAAGTTGCTCAATAGTGTTGTTTGAATCTTCTGTGTCCTTCCTGGGTTTTTCATGTTGATTTGTTTCTTTGATTGGTTGTTTTTGTCTACTGGGGGCATGAGTCAGTGAGAGAAGGGCCTTCAAGTCTCTGCCTGTGGTTATGGAACTTCTGTTTCTTCCCCTACATCTCCCCTGAGTTTCTTCCCATAGTCACTGTTTGCTTCGTGTGTTTTGAATTTCTATTATTAGGTGTATCTGTATTTCGTATTTCGTGTCTTCATGAGGAACTGGCTTTTTATCATTACAAAACGTCTGCTCTTATCCCTACTAATACTCTTTTTGATATATACTTCTTTGATACAGTGTACACCGCTCAGGTGATGGATACACCAAAATCTCAGAAATCACCGCTAAAGACCCTATGCATGTAACCAGACACCACCACGTGCTCCCCAAAAACCTATTGAAATAAAAAAATAAAACATTTAGCAAATAAAATGTGTGTCAAGAGCATATTGTTGGATCCAGCCTTTGTCTTTACTCTGGCAACTTTTATCTTTAATTAGAGTGGTTATTAGACCACATACACCTAATGTAGCTGTTGATATGCTTTATTTACATCTTGGTATTTGCCATCTATTTGTCTCATATTTTAAACATGTTTTTACGTTCCTCTTTTCCGGCAATCCTTTGGGTTAGCGTCATATTTGTTTAGGATTCCATATCGTGTTCTCTGTGGTTGTTTTTACCTACATTCCTTTTTGTTAGTTTTAGTGATTACTCTAAAATTATGATCTGCACAGTCTGTATTCAAATATTATATTACTTCACAAACAGTGTAAGACGTTTGCAGCAACACACTCCATTTATCTCTTGCTGTGATTTTAATGGGCCCCCTCCAAAATGTGGGTGTTGAAAATTAATGACCAATTGTGATGGCATGAAGAGCTGGGACCCGTAAGAGGCGATGAGGCCGTGAGGGTTCCACCCTCACCAGTGATATTGGAGCCTTTACGAAGGAGGCTTCACGCATCCTTTGTGACTCAGTTTCCCTCTGCCTTTCACCATGTGAAGATGCAGCATTCTTCTCATCCGGAAAATGCAACACCAAGGCACAGCCTTGGAAGTACAGAGCTGTCCTTGACAGACAGCTGCACCTGCCAGCACCTTGATTTTGGACTTCCCAGTCTCTAGAACTGCGGGAAGATAAATTAATACATTTCCGTACTTTACAAATCTTTACAAATTGCCCAGTCTCAGGGATTTTGTCACAGCAGCTCACATTTACGAAGACGTCTTCTCCATCCTTTTTGCTCTTGTTGCTATATATTTTATTTCTGTATGTGTTGTTGTAAACCCTAATATTACTTTATTAATATTTTTGCTTTTGAAATGTTTATTTTAACCATTCACACACACACACACACACACACACACACACACACACACACACACCTCTCACAGACATTTCAGTTATTTGGTAACATTCTCCATCGTCTCGAGTGTGTTCTTAAACATATTAATTACAATGCTTTTTTAAGTCTTTGATAACTCTAACCTCTGAATCCCCTAATGAACTATTTCTACTGCCTTTTATTTATTTATTTTCAGTAGTTTGGGCTTGTCTCCTAGTATCCTTAATTTTTTTGTTTTATTTTTAATTTTTTATTTTTACTATGCTTAATAACTTTTGATTGAATGACAGACTTTGTGTTTGTGTAGATATAATTCATCGAGGTAATTTAAGGCTTTGAATGATAATAAGCTTCTTCCAGAGGGAATTTCTTTTGACTTTGGGAAATCAGAATCAGGATAAATCACCTTTATCCAGGCCAGGACTCAACTGCTTTGTAACTGTATTTCAGCCTTTTGTGAGGAGCCGTCTATTTCTGGCCTATCCCAGGGTATAACTCTCCTGTGTCCCTAATTGGAAATCTCAGGTGTTAACCTGGGTTCCTATTCTTTAGTCAGCACTAAACTCCAGGTTTTATTTTCTCAATTCTGTAAGACTTTCAAAATCCTCTCTGATTTCCCAGACTCTCAGCTGCTATTTTTTTGTTCAGATTCTTCGTCTCCTGGTCCTTTACTACTTATAAATCATAAAAAATATATACTTTTTTAAAAAGCAGTGCCATTTATTTTATCTTATTTTCTGAAACAGAGTCTTGCTCTGTTGCCCAGACTGGAATGCAGTGGCATGATCATGACTCAGTGCAGCCTCGACCTTCTGGGAAGTGATCCTCCCACCTCAGCCTCCTGAGTAGCTGGGACTGCAGGCATGCATGACCATGCCCAGCTAATTTTTGTAGAAATGGGGATTTGCTGTGTTGCCCAGGCTGGTCTCAAACTCCTGGGTTCAAGTGATCCACCTGCCTCAGCCTCCCAAAGTGCTGGGACTATGAGCGTGAACCACCACACCCAGCCAGCAGTACCATTTTTTAAAATCACAGTATAGAATCTCAGGCTTACCTCAAGCCATTTCCTTTTCTCTGATATCCTGTCTTCTTTTCATTCCCTGGCGCTTTGGTATCTCTGAACGAAGTTATGTCTCGTCTCTTCAATCTCATAAGCCTGCTGACATCTGAGGCCATGTTCCCAGTCTTTTAGCTAAAGCTTTATTCATTTTTTTTAGTGGAGTCTCGCTCTGTTGCTCAGGCTGGAGTGCAACGGGGCAATCTCGGCTCACTGCAACCTCTGCCTCCCGGGTTCAAGCAATTCTCCTGCCTCAGCCTCCTAATTAGGTAGCTGGGATTATAGGCACACGCCACCACGCCTGGGTAATTTTTGTATTTTTAGTAGAGATGGGGTTTTGCCGTGTTGGCCAGGCTGGTCTCAAATTCCGAAGCTCAGGTGGTCTGTGTACCTCGGCCTCCCTAAGTGCAGGGATTACAGGCGCGAGCCACTGCGCCCGGCCTGAAGCTTTACTCTTGAATCCTGAAGCTCTACACCCTGCGTCACGTGGGACTTGGCGAATACCTCAAAGGGGAAATCTGCTGTATTCACAGAATTTCAGATTCACGTTAATGTATTTCTCTCTGTAACCTGAACACCTGGGACCTGACCGTCTTTGTATCGGTCTAATGCTTTTAAACAGATTATTGGATGGTATGTCGTACAGCTTTTCTAGTTGCTTTAGGTGAGAGGGCTGGTCTTCAGCAACCTACCTCAACGTTATCAGAAGCAGAAAGTCCTGATTTTGCTTTTGAAGAATATTGTCACTGGGTGTGGAATACTAAAATAGCCATTATTTTCTGTCAGAAATTTAATGAATTCATTGCATTGTCGTCTGGCTTCCATTGCTGTTGTGTGGAAATCCAACATCAGTCTTGTTAATTTCACAAATGTGAGTCTTTTTCCCTTTGTTTTTTTAAAGACATTTTTCTTTATCTTTGGTATTCAGAAACTCTACTGAGTTGTATGTGTGTGGCATTTTCCTTTTAATGTATCCTTTTAGCGGGTTATAGCTCATTTTAAATCTGTGGCTAGAGTATTTTATTAGATTGGAAAAATTTTGGCCTGTATCTGTTCAAATACGCCCCCATCTCTTCTGAGACTAATTCCACATACGGTGTACATTTTTTGCTTGTCCTGTACGCCTATAACACCCTTGTGTGTATTTTCCACCCTTCTTTCTCTTTATGATTCAGTCTGAATACACTCTGTTGTCTGTCTTCCAGGTTATCAGTCCCTTCTTTCATTCTGTCTAGTCTGCCGTCGTCTATGAGTTTCTTTACTTTTGGTTATTGTATTTTAAATTGTGTTTTTTATATTTAATGTCCATTTCTATTGCTAAACTCTGCATCTTGCTATCCATCTTCTTGAACGTATTGATCAGCTATTTTAAAGTTTGTGTCTGATAACTCCAGTCTCTAGATCACCAGGGTGGGTGGCTCTGTATCTATCTTTTGTTCTTATCTGTGGTTTTTGGTCATGTGGTCCTGTCTCCTGATATGCCAGGGCTTGATCAAATAGTCAATCTTATATACAATAAATTAGAGAAATAATTTGAGGATCTTGATAATGCTATTCTTCTTCCAGAAATAATTTACTTTTTTTGTTGTTTTTGTTTGCTTCTTTGGGGGGTGGAGGGGAGAAAGAGGTCTCACTCTGTCACCCAGGCTGGAGTACAGTGGCATGATCTTGGCTCACCATAATCTCTGCCTCCTGGGTTTAAGTGATTCTCCTGCTTCAGCCTCCTGAATAACTGGGATTACAGGCATGTGCCATCATGCCTGGCTAATTTTTATATTTTTAGTAGAGATGGGGTTTCATCATGTTGACCAGGCTGGTCTTGAACTCCTGACCTCAAGTGATCTGCCTGCCTCGGCCTCCCAAAGTGCTGGAATTACAGGCGTGAGCCCCGAAGCCTGGCCAGCACTTCCTTTTGACCCTGGTGGGCAGTGAAGGTAGAAGGTCCCTGTAATCTACTCAGTGATTGAGATGACCCACAGCAGAGCTTCCGTGTCGATGAAGGATGGTCCATTTCTGATTCTCCGCTACTACCAGGGTCAAGCCTTTCTGTGAATACAACTTGATGTCTTGTGATATTTATCAGGGCCTGTTTGCTTTGGTGGCTCTGAATATCTTTGTCCCCCTCAGGCCGTGGCACTGCCAGAAGCTCTTCTTGGCATCGCAATGTTTCAGCCCAAACTCTTTCTTTTTTTTGAGGCAGAGTTTTACTCTTGTTGCCCAGGCTGGAGTGCAACGGCACGAACTCGGCTCCACAACTCCGTCCTGCCTCAGCCTCCCGAGGAGCTGGGGTTACAGGCACCTGCCACCACGCCTGGCTAACTTTGCATTTTTAGTAGAGATGGGGTTTCTCCATGTTGGTCAGGCCAGTCTTGAACTCTGACCTCAGGTGATCCGCCCACCTTGGCCTCCCAAAGTGCTCCAATTATAGGCCTGAGCCACCGCCCCCGGCTTAACAAAAAAAATTTTTTTTTTAATTTATTTATTTTACTTTAGGTGCATACTATATCTGGCATTTCTCCCCATGGCAGCCCTCCCCACCCTCCCAAACTCTTAAATCAGCAAACGCCTTGAGGAACAGGAGACACAGAATACTGGGCGCACTCCCATGCCTCCTTCGCCAAGATCTCGGCTCCTTCAGCCCCAGCTGTCTTTTCAGCTCTCCGAAGTCTCTTACACATTCTTGTGATCTATTCCACTGAGATTTTTATGACATTCTTGGTGGAAGGGTTGGTCTGCAGCACTCTGGTTTTCTGTTACCCTCTAACACCATCCCTATGCAATGTCTCCTGCCCCGTGAACACTGAAGGACAGACAAATGGTGCCACTTAGACTGACAGCTGGCTCCTACCTGGGAGTGCCCAGGTCAACAGCATCTCCATCAGGGTGCCTGAGTGGATGCCCCCTCTACTGTAAAAGCATTCATGCGCTTCTGAGGTCCAATATGCCTTATGTTCACCTGCCTTTTCCACTTTCACCTCCATGCCATGCTGCACAAAAGCACTTCTTCTGGAGTCTGTCCTTCCCTTCAAGAGGCCCATGCCCACCCACTTACTCTCTTTCTCTGCCGACTGTCCCCTTCCCGCCTCCCCTAGGTCACCTGCCAGAAACAGGCCCTGGAGGAGCAGCTGGCTCAGAACCTGCAGGACCAGGAGACCCAGATGGACACTCTGCAGCAAGCCCTGCAGGAGAAGCGTGCTCTGTCCGAGGAGCGGGCCCAGCTGCTGGCCCAGCGGGAGGCCTTGGAGAGGCAGGGCCGGCTCGCAGCTGAAGAGTCAGCTGACCTTAGGTACGCGTGCAAGGACCTGCCAGTCAGGCCACGTCCCACGTGCCCTCCGAGAGCCTGCAGTGTGGCGGGATTCGGGGGCACTCACAGTGTCACACGGGACCGGGAGTGTGTGCAGGTGGGCTGGGCTGGAGTGAGACCAAGCACAGAGCCTTTGGGTTGGGGGAGGGCATCTGGAAAAAGTCAACCCAGTGGAAGCCCTGTTCACCTTCCTGAGAGTGGTGGTGGCAAGCGCAGAAGCACAGCTCAGACCAGCGGACGGCAGCTGTGGAACATCTTGCTCGTGGAGCTGAGGAGCTCACGGTGAAGCCAGCTTCAGGCATGGCTGGATTCAGGCACTCCCACAGTGCCCTCGGAATCCTGCCTCTCCTTCTCTGAGCACAGCTTGACTCTGAGAGGACCTTATTCCCAGGCAGCCTCACTCTGAGAGGCGGCAAGGTGGCCAGCAGCCACCCAGGGGTCCCCCTTCCAGCAGACGCAAAGCACCCTTCTCCCCACAGGCCTGAGAGCTGCTGCCATGGGCCACTTTGGGCTGCCTGACATCCCTGCACCAATCCTGGGAGCTGGTGTCACAGGGCTGATCCCAGGCTTGGGCAGCACGCCCGTCCCTGGAACCAGGAGCAGGGTCAGCTCAGTGACCGGAGAGTGCGGGCGGGTGAGCCCAGAGGGAGGCCGCCTGCCATGGGCTGGGCTCCTGCCCGTGCTCCCTCCTGAGCCCTGGGGGCTCCAAGGACCAGGGGTGGGGGTCCCATTCCTGCTGGCAGGGTCTGCCGCCCAGAACACAGGCCCTGGCCAGAGCCCTCTGCAGACTGAGTCCCGCCCTGACAGCTGCTCCTACCTCAGCCCTGCCATTGACCCAGGGCCCCTAGACATGGCAGCCCTGCAGGCCTCAGCGTCACGGGCCACCGTTAGGGCGTCCTGATGGCCAGCTGAGCCTCTGGTGACAGAGGGGCTTGTCCTGAAGCTGCCTCTGCCCTGACACACTCTGTGTGTCTACGACTGGCCCGGGGGCCAGAGAGTGCGGACACCGCCACCTTGATGAGCTCTCGGGTAACACTGGGGACCATCCAGTGCGGGAAGTCCTGCCGCGGCCCCCCGTTTCTGAGGAGACCTCCCCACGGTCGGCTTTATGAAGGGGCTTCACTCTTAGCATCCTCGGGCCCTGACAGCCTTCAGCAGCGGGACCTGCTCCCTCCCTTCATGGGGTCTTGGCTGGCAAGATGGACCAAGGTCCCCCCTGGGCCCACATCCCAAGCGGCCCCAGCCAGCTCAGAACACCCTGGCAGGGGCCAGGCCTCAAGTCCAGCGGCTCAATGGTGGAGCCCCTAGACTTGCTCCTGGGTCCCCATAGAGACAGAGGCTGGGCACACGCACAGGTCCCCAGGCTTCAGGCAAAGACGTCCGATGCCTGAGTGGCAGAGGCCACATCCCGTACAAAAGACCAGGCGGGCCTCTAGGAGGAGGGGCTTCCAGGCTGACTTGAAGGGGGAAGAGCTGCCCTCAATCCCGGGAGTGTGGAATGGGGGCCATGAGGAGCACTCGTGGGAGGAGGGACTGAGGGGGAGCAGAGCAGCGTGCAGCAGGGTGAGGTTTCTGGGGGATCTGACCTGAGCCCAGAGGACCTCCGTCTGCGGGCCCTGGGGAGCCCCGGAAGGCTGGGAGGTGCTCTACCCCTGAAGAAGTGGGTGGCGGTAGGCAGAAAGACGGAAGAGAAACGGAGGCAGGGCCCAGTCAGGAGCTTCCAGGGTCCCCGTGGCCCCCGGCCCCGCCCCACCGCAGCTTGGGGTTGAGCAGCTCCCGTTACATGCTCCTGTGGGCGTCTGTGCCCGAGTCTGTGGTGCGTTTGCACGTGTTATTCCGTGCGTTGCTTTGTTCACTGATGAACACCCAGCACAGGGCAGCCACCCGTGACGACGAAACTTGCTGCCGACGGTTGGATCCCTGATGAATTGGTTGTTAGAAATGCGGGGTCTTTTGTCACCCTCGCCTCCGGGAGTGGGCACCGCTGTGTGGTGGCGCTGGCACTGCAGGCACAAAGGCAGCAAGCAGGATTCCACACGAAGGAATCACGCCGCACGTGGGGGTCTAACGCGGGGTGGCTTTCTGGGGTGACTCTTTCATGGCATGAGAATAGGGAACGGTTTCCTCATCCTTGTTAACAGCGCGCGGTGCCCCAGAGACAAGATGCAGCACCATTTCTAGAACATTCTTCCACTTATTTGCGTTCCAGCTGAGCCTCAGTAACACCCGTGTGGCGCCATCGCGAGCATTCTATGGGCAGGATCTTGGGGATGACGTGTGTTGCTTGCTGCCTCTTTGCAGGGTGCAGAGGGACTCCCTGGAGAGCGGCCTCCTCGAGGCCCAGCAGCTGGCCGCACAGCTGCAGGAGCAGCTGGAGGAGGAGGCCCGGAGCGCAGGACTCGCGCGGCAGGCCTTGCAAGGTGCTCCAAGGGCGGCTCCCCCAGTCCCTTCCCCGAAAGTCAGCCATGGAGGGGCCCCTGGAGTGGAGCTCAGTCCCCACACACGCTGCGCCCCCTCTCCGGAGCCAACAGGGGCACAAATGAGGACCTGGAGCTCGTGTGACTGAGCGCATCCGGCCACCCTGGCCCATGAGGGACAGCAACACCCTGCCCAGGCTGCAGCTGGCACCGGCCTGAGGCTGGGCACCACGCTGTGGCCGCAGGGTTAGCGTGTAGCCTCCATCTGCAGCCCTGGACCCTGGACCCTGGACCCTGCGCTGCCCACCCTGCCATGCGCTGGCCGCCCACTCCCGGAGCCCGGCCACTGTCATCCCCAAGGCTGTCACTCCCTAGAGGGTTCCAAAGGGTTCGGGGGTCCTCATGCCAGGCCCTGGCATACCTTCCCCATCACCCCACAGTGGAAATGAAGCAGTTGCAAAGTGACTGGGAGGTCCAGGAGATGAAGCTGCGGCAGGACACGGGGCGGCTCCAGCAACAGGTGGCACAGCAGGAGCGGGAGGCACAGCTGGCCCTGGAAAGCCAGGCGTCGGCCCACCGTGAGGCCCTGGCACAGCTCCAGAGGGAGAAGGTCTGCTTCCCACGGGCCCACCAGTAGCTTCTTAGAAGGCTACCAGTTCCCAGGGAGTGGAGGCCCTTGGGAGGAGGGGGCCCTTGGAGACCAAGCTCAGAGGTGGAGGCGCCTGGCCAGGGAAGGTTGGGCAAGGACCTGTTCACTCTTTATAGTTCAAATGGGCATCCAGGGCCTTCCTTGTGGGGCCATCACACTGGGCTTGGGTTTGTATTTGGGGCGGGCCTCCCTCATGGCAGAAGCTGGACGGACTGTTGGCTGGCCTGGTGCGGTGTGAAGGAGGAGGGCTGAAGGGGGCCCCACACCCATTACAGCAGTCCCACAGGTCACAGGCTTCTGGAGCCCTGGTTTGATATGTCTTTACAACCCTTCATGGCAGGTGCACTACAGAGTCGGGACTGGTTTACATACTGATAGATGAGTGTGGGTGGCAGGTGCTGAGACCCAGAGAGGCCCTCCCTGCTCCGGTGACCCTGAGGGGAAGATGTGGGGGGGTGCATCTGGCTGGACTGGACAGCCTCTGGGGATCATCAGCCCTGGCGTCCCCTGGGCCAGGTCTCACTCAGGACCACAGACACCTGCTGGCCTCACTGCCACATCCATCCCTTTACCTTGCCCAGGAGGCCCTGAGTCTGTCCCTGGCAGAGGAGAAGGAGGTAGCCAGATGCCAGCTGGAGCAGGAGAAGGAGCTGGTGGCAAAAAGCGCAGCTGAGAGGGAGGCTCTGAAGGAGGAAATTCAGAGCCTGAAGCAGGAGCGGGACGAGAGCCTTCTCCAAATGGAGCACACGATGCGACAGGTGATGGCGGCGCTGGGGGCGGCTGGGCTGCTCACACCCACTGCACCTGCTGTCTCTGACCCAGCACAAGGGCTGCAGGGTGCCACACCTCAGGCAGGCACAGCCTTTCCAGGTCACTGCTGTTGTAGATTTGTCCTTCCACAGCAGTCACAGTGGACAGAAGTCCAACCACCTGCCCATCCATCCAACCATCCATTCATCCGTCCACTCATCCACCCATCCACCTGTCTGTCCATCCATCCATCCATCCGTCCATCCTTCCATCCATTCATCCATCCGTCCACTCATCCACTCATCCACCTGTCTGTCCATCCTTCCAACCATCCATTCATCCGTCCACTCATCCACCCATCCACCTGTCTGTCCATCCATCCATCCATCTGTCCATCCTTCCATCCATCTACTCATCCACCCACCTACCCATCCATCCATCCATCTCTTCGTCCATCCCTGCGCCTGTCCATCTATCCACCCACCCATCCATCTGTGCCCTTGACTGTCCCTCCATGCACTTGTCATCATCCACCCACTCACTGAAGATCCATTCTTCTTTCCATGCATTTAGCTGTCCACCCAGATATATGGCCGTGCATCCACATTCCTAGTTGTCCGTCCACACACATCACCATCTATGCAACCATCCATCAGTGCATTTGACTATCCATCCAACTGTCCATGCACCCAACCTTCCATCCACACAACTATCCACAATTCATTTGACCATCCATGCATCCATTCCCTTAGCATCCCTTCATCTGTCCACAAACTCAGCTGTCGATCCATATATCCAACTATCCATCCATGTGTCTATCCGTCCATCCACCTGATCCACCAGCCAGCTGGTCATCCAGTCATCCCTGAATGCATCCAACTCGACCACCAAGCCAAGCACGCAACTACCAGCCACACATCTGGCCATCCCCCCATCCCAACAGCAGTTAAGACTCAGCTGCTGGCCCTGTAAAAGCTCCCCTGAGTCTAGGCTGTTCCCATGTATTATGCCAAAATTCACTGTTGGTGAAAGGAATGGACATATGGACACGCCCACCTGTGTGTCACATGGGGTAAGGACTGAAAGATGTCAGTACAAATTGCAGGCCGGATGCTGTGGCTCAAACCTGTAATCTCAGTACTTTCAGAGGCTCAAGCAGGTGGATAACTTGAGATCGAGAGCTGAAAACTAGCCTGGTCAACATGCGGAAACCCGGTCTCTACTAAAAAGACAAAAAATGAGCCGGGCATGGTGGAGGGCACCCACCAGCTATTCAGGAGGCTGAGGCAGGAATAAGTTGACCCTAGGAGACGAGGTTGCAGTGAGCTGAGATCGCTCCACTGAGCTCCAGCATGGTTGACAGAGTCCATCTCAGAAAAACAAAACAAAAAATTACAAACTTCAGGAGGAGTTAGAGTAGCTGACATAGCCGAGATTTATTGTCAGACTCTGCATTTAATATTTGATTCTTCAGCACTCTGAGGCGCATGCTCTGATGATCCCTATATTACTGATAAGAAAACTAAGGTCCACAGATGGCCTTGCACAGGCTTGTGCAGGGCGCCTGCCGGGCACCGAGGTCTGTGCTCCTAACTGCCCCCGCCTCTGCATCCTTAGATGGAGGAAGGGAAGGCCTTAAGGAGGAACAGTGGTGCTGGCTGGAGAGGACGTGGCATTGGCGGGTGTCTGGGGATGGCTGCATGTGAGTGGAAGCAGCAAGAGAGGTGTGCCGTGGAGCTGGGATGGGGCTCGGGGCCAGCGTCAGCCAACAGGGAGCCAGCGGATGTTCCTGAGCAGGAGGATGTGATAGGAGTTGGCGGGAAAGAGTCTGGGGCCAGCAAGCTGGGGGAGAGGCGGGGCAGGGTCCATGGGAGAGACGCCGAGAGCCAGAAAAAGGAGGAGAAAGGCGAGTCTGAAGGCCCTTGGGAGTTGGTGCTATTATTCCCATTGGCTACATGAGGAAAGAGCCTCCAGGGGAAGCAACATGTCTGGCGAAGTGGGTGGCCCGTCAAGGCCTCCACGCAGCCCCTCACTCCCATCCGAGACTATGTGACTATAAGATCATGTGACTTCCCAGTGAGGGGAATCGCCGTCAAACGGGAACGCAGGCCCGGGACAGTGGTTTATCCCTGTAATCCCAGCACTTTGGGAGGTCAAGGCTGGTGGATCACCTGAGGTCAGGAGTTCAAGACCAGCCTGGCCAACATGGCAAAACCCTGTCTCTATTTAAAAAATATATAAAAATTAGCCGGGCATGGTGGCAGGTGCCTATAGTGCCAGCTACTCAGGAGGCTGAGGCAGGAGAAT
Organism: Alouatta palliata; assembly: GCA_004027835.1. Lineage (NCBI taxonomy): Eukaryota > Metazoa > Chordata > Mammalia > Primates > Atelidae > Alouatta > Alouatta palliata. Next base: position 1,625 of record PVKV010025542.1, on the reverse strand, counting down.
GGCTTGAACCCAGGAAGCAGAGGTTGCAGTGAGCTGAGATTGTGCCACTGCACTCCAGCCTGGGTGACAGAGCAAGACTCCATCTCAAAAAAGCAAAACAAAACAGGAGCACAGGCTAAGAGGGCAGACAGATGCTGTGTGCTAGTGCCCCTCCCCTGGACCCACAGCAGAACCACCATAAGGGCACCCCAGGGGCACAGCACAGACGGCCTGGCCTGTGGGGAGCCCTTGCTGGGGCAGCAAGCGGGCTTTCCTGGGACCTCTGCTCAGCCAGTTGCCCTTTATTCCAGAAGGCCTGAGCAGAGACATTGAGCAGAGAAGTGAGCCTGGGGGGCCCAGCAGGGAACTTCCCCACGCTTCCCTGAGGAACCTGTGATGACCCAGTCACAAAGCCGTCTTTGGGGATCTTATTTCTCTAATGAAAGAGGAACTATACATGGAGCAAGAGCCAAAGACCCGGGGCGGGTGGCCCCGGGGGGGCTGTCTTCACCGCGCCTCCCCGTCTGAGTGACGCTGGCTCTCACCTGTTTGCAAAGGGAAGTCCTCACCCCAGAGAATGCACACTTCTACCTTTGATGAAGTTTTGGCTAAAATTCTAACAAATATTCTCTTACTGTGTGTCCGGTAATGAGGGCAACAGGAGGGAGAGACAGGGCCCCACCCTCGCAGACCTCAGAGTCCAGTGAGGGCAGATTCCTGAAAAGCCAATAGACCTCCAGCCGAGCAAAACAAGCAGGGCCTGGAGGGAGGGAGGGAGGGAGGCGAGCAAGGGGGAGCACTGATTTTAAAGTTGTTTAGAACATAAAAGCCATTCGATGAAGGGTCCCCAGCTCCTGCTCCCCTCACCAGGCCACGATGAAGGGTCCCCAGCAACTGCCCCCCCTTAACCAGGCTGTAATGAAGGGTCCCCAGCTCCTGCCACCCCTCACCAGGCCACGATGAAGGGTCCCCAGCTCCTGCTCCCCTCACCAGGCCACGATGAAGGGTCCCCAGCTCCTGCCCCCCTCACCAGGCCACGATGAAGGGTCCCCAGCTCCTGCTCCCCTCACCAGGCCACGATGAAGGGTCCCAGCTCCTGCCCCCATCACCAGGCCTCGATGAAGGGTCCCAGCTCCTGCCCCCCCTCACCAGGCTGCTCAGGGAACAGCTGTCCTTTCTCTCTGATTCCTCTGTGATACGCCACGCAGTTCTGACTCAGAGAGCGCAGACCCCACAGGCATGGTCCCCAGTACGAGGCTGTCTCACAGAACACCATCCACAAGTCCAGGGGTCTCTGGGCCAACCATATTTCTGACCAACTGACTACAAGTGTGGGTGTTCCCACGATCCTCTCAGGTTCAGTCATTCACTGGAATGACTCACAGAACTCAGGAAAGCCTCTTGTTACTCTTGAGTTTCATTATCAGATATGGAAGTCAGGACCAGCCAGAAGAGGGGACACACAGGCAAGGTGCGGGCAAGTGGCAGACACGGGAGGCTGCACCCTCCCTGTGGAGCCAACCCAGCACCCCCCAGGGTGCCCAGCACCCCCCAGCCTTCTCAGCATCCCCCAGCGTGCCCAGCACCCCCCAGCGTGCCCAGCATCCCCCAGCCTGCTCAGCACCCCCCAGCGTGCCCAGCACCCC